>MDKJ01242190.1:0-17841 GCA_005239525.1 Nicotiana knightiana | reverse complement strand
TTAAAGCACATAAAATGCAAGGGATATAATGCTTAAAATCACGAATTCTAGCCACTCATCACCATTGCACTTGCCGACATTTGCTATCGGCACGCACAAGTAATGCTCTGTAGTCACAATGCTCCCAATAATCACAATGCCGCAATATGCTATCAGCTAAGAAACTCTACTGTCCTTTGTTATTTTATTTCTTGCATAAGGCTACTATTCTGCCTTCCTTTTGCATAAGGCTACTATTCTGCCTTCCGAGGTTAAGCTCTACCTCCATCTACATCTTGGCATAAGGCTATCGTTCTATCTTCCGAGACTAAGGTTGTCTCCTTCTGCATTCGCATCTCTGCATAAGGCTACTATTCTGCCTTCCGAGATTAAGATCTACCTCCATCTACATTATTGCATAAGGCTACCGTTCTGCCTTCCGAGGTTAAGATCTATCTCCATCTACATCATTTCATAAGGCTACCGTTCTGCCTTCCGAGACTAAGCGTTGTCTCCATCTGCATTTGCATCTTTGCATAAGGCTACCATTCTGCCTTCTGAGGTTAAGCTCTACCTCTATCTACATCATTGCATAAGGCTACCACTCTGCCTTCAGAGACTAAGCACTGTCTCCATCTGCATTGCATAAGGCTACCATTCTGCCTTCTGAGGCTAAGCTCTGCCTCCAATTTACCTTTCGAGACTAACTGTTGTCTCAAGCACTATTTACTTCTCTTTCCTTTAGGGCTAAGCTCTACCCTTTTATTCATAAGACTAAGCTTTGTCTTGTCAGCATGATTCTATTGCATCTGCATAGGCTGAAATATCGCCAACTCATCCAAAGGCGTCATCGTTCGGAGGCACCATTTTCATACTCCCGAGAACACCATGCCATGTCCTGAGGATCTCTTCCAACCTCTGCATAACATTATTCGAAGGTGTCATGGTTCGGAGGCACCATCCTCATGGCCTGAGAAGATCATTTTCATGGCCTACGAATCCTGCATCAAGTAATTCATAGCCCAGGACGTCATGGTCTGAGGACGTCATCCTTAACCGTCCAAAGACATCATTAATGGTCCAACGGGAACTTGCATCATGTTTAAATTACGCACAATATATTCTTGTATTATTTATTTGCAGGTAATCCGGTGATCAAATTGTCATCCCGGTAGGAGCGGTCCCGCTCCAGTTCTCCTAACAATCCCGTAAGCTGTTTGTGCACCTAACCCTATACTTTGCGTCTGTTCTTGTAATACTTCGTTGGTATACTTCGCCGATGACTCCTGAACTACATACGGCCTGATTCCTATAAAACCAAGGATATGTAGGCAACTCAAAAACCAAGGTGCGGATGGAATCTCTCCAAACCATTTAACTCGGTCAAAATTGGCCATCATATCTTTACCCGACAACTCTTTCATCCTTCCCGGGTAAAGAGGGGCAACTGTTGATACCTAATTTTCCCTCAAATTATTTTTAACTTGCATATGTACCTTCAAAATCATGCTTTCATAGCAATTGGTATTGTTCTGTAATTTTATCATATTTTTATTAAATCATCCAGTGTTTTAATTTCTAATAATTAATCACAAAATTGCATTACAAACAACTTCAAAAGCATTCCTGATTTAATTTATTATTTAGGGTCCTATTGAGACCAAATTATTTCACAATTAGCCAGATTGATACTCTTTGACTATAATTGCAATAACTTTGCGATTATAGCCTAATCATGTTTTATGCTATTTTGGCCCAATAATTAGTCATTTTATGTTATAAATACTAATTAATCATTTTAATTTACTCTATTAAGCATCAATTTCATTTTTATAATTATCAGCTATTTTTATAAATTATTTATCTATTTTTAATTGGATATTTATTAGTTAGCCACTACTATTTAAATTCTAGCCTAATTAATCAAGAACCCTAACCCATTTAATAACCCAACAGATCCCCAAGCCCAATTCCTACATTACCCGTCCCAATCCGGACTCAGTCTCAACCGTTGATCAAATTTGATCAACGTTCGAAAACGACCCTTAACTAATTTAACCCTAAACGACTACCCTCCCCCGTCTCTCATTTTCCTCCCTTCACTCTCCGTCGTCTCTCAATCCTCTCCTCTCTCTCTCTCTCTAAACCCTTCGTCTACTGAGCCCTTATCACTCTTCTCCGGCCACCCCCTCTCTAGAAACCATGGAGGTTCTACCCCTCATCGACCTTATGGCTCCATCTTTCACACCTGTGTCACCAGTGGAGGTTCTCAAGTGACCCAGAGGCGGTTCACTCCCATCTCAGGTCTCATTCCATCTTTTCCGGCCACTTATGGTCGTTCGAGTCAGATCTTTGCATTTTTCGGCCAAATGCCGGTAATATTAAAGCTTTCTTCTCTTCTCTGGGTTTTCTCTGGAAACCCTAGCTTGAAATCCTTCACTCTTTTTAGATCTGTGACGGATCTATGTGTCTTTTAAGGTTTTCACATGTTTTCCTCAAAAGATTTCTTTGATTTCAAACGATTTCCTCATTTTCCAGACTAGGGTTTCAAAACCCTTTTGCAAAACGATTTCTTTCTGATTTTTAGCAATTACTTTGTGATTTTAGCATGTTTAAACATCACCTGGTCTTTTCTTTTTTTTTCAATTCATTTTTTTAAGAAACCCTAATTCTTCTGGGTTCGATTTATAAGTTCAAGCCTGTTTGTGATGTAGTTTGCGTGTCTCTCATGAACCTCCTAGGCTTTCATGTATGTTCTATGTGCTTCATGCTCTAATCTGTTGTTAGGGTTTCTGAATCTCTACTGTTCCTTTAACTACTTGCTTAGGGTTTCTCTGATTTTTGTTCAACATGTGCTATTTATCGTTTAATAGGTCTGATTATTCGTTTTATTGATTGTTTCATAATACTCTCTATTGTTTTTTGTATTCTCCTTAGCATACAATACTTTCCTTAAAAACTGTGATTTTGTGTATTTTTCTTATAACTCTTTACTGATTTTTAATTACTTCCTTACTTGTATGATAGTTTCCTTAGTTAGTATTGATTCCCAGTGATTTTCAATCTCATTCGTGATTCTTGTGACTAATTTCCAGAATTAAAGTTAGGCTCTACCTTATTTATGTGTATGAATATGCTATCAGTTATTTAACATGTACTTTCCTTAAGTGTATTATGTACTTAGTCTTTATTACATGCCACATGCTTTTACTACTCCTATATGGTAAAATAAGTCTTATAATTGATTATTTTCCTTGTTTGATACAACTTGTACCGTTTGAACTATGACTCTCTATTTAAAGGGAGTCCGGGTCCTGATTGATTCTGATTGGGTATTTTTCCTATAACTAAGTTAAAATTAGTACTTCTTACCTTATTTACTACTGTTTTTCAAAGCTATATATACCCAGGCCTCGTATTTTCCAAACACACGAACAATACACTGTTCTGAACTCTCTCACACACATATACATTCTCTCTTGTTATTCTTGTTGTTTACTTACTATTCTCAATCGGCTGCAAGCCAAAATTGAGCAACTATACACTCTACTGCTCTGCACTCTACTGTTCTTCACTCTACTGCTCCTCACTCTGCACTTATTATCTCATTTAACTGGTATATTTTTCAGTTTAACTTAAAGCATCAAAAACAACATGGTTCTTTTAATATTGTAATTCCTTCTATTTCTACTATGCTTTTACTTATGGTTCTGTTGTGTACCATGTAATTAGCATGTCTACTTTTACTTTACTAGTATGATTGTTAAGCTGTCCTATCCTCCCTTAGATTCAGCATGTTATCTCCCCTAGCACACCCCTCAATCTAATTCTGTTAGTTTCTGGCCTGAACATCTTTATGAAAACTGTTCATGTGGTTGTTAAGTTCTGTGATACCTTAGTATTTCTCTGGTAGTAACTTGTATGAAAATTTGCTTCATGAGCAGCCTACTTGTCCCCAATCCCTCATTCCCTGTTTGTGACTGCTTCCTTTCTTTCCAACTCTTTTCACTAAAAGAAAAATCTTCTGTTCTCCAAAACTTATTTCAAACTACTCATTTTCAAGTTGTTTTCCAACTCAAATATTTCAAAACTATGTTAAGCACTCTTACTATACTCCTAGACCTTTAAGTTCTGCCCCCTTAGTGTGAGCATTGCTTTGGGACCCTTGAGCTCCCTCTGAAAATTGACACACAAAGGCTGGCCAGTCTACACTGCACTTACTCAATTTGATTATGAAAATATGGGTATGATCTCTGCCTGGGATCCTTGAGATCCTTAGGGAACTCTAACACACCTGGATTTGTATGAAAGGCTGTGAACTAATGGCAATAAGGATTATGGAGATTCTGGGCCTATCGGTAGGCTCCCTATAGTGTAACTTATTGTTTTTTTTTAGTTCAATTATGTAATTTGTGCAGATGGTTGGTAATAATTGTTGTAAACAACTCTGGGTGGATGGTGAAAAGGGAAAAGGGTATTATGCATGCTACAAGGGTAGAGATCATGCTCTAGGCTTTACTTTCCATCTGTGTAATAGAAATCATGTAGGATTCGTGTATTCAATGCATGCATAAGAAATCATGCCCATTTAGGTCCCATGTCTACTGTCTCAGCATATGCATCCTTATATCACTTAGCAAAATTATGTGTTAAAATATGCTAATAACTAGTAGTTTACCATTATGTTATATGTTGCCATGTGCACTTAGAAATCATGCCTAGGATAACAACGCGCTAATAAACATTTCACTCTCATATTCTGAAAGCATGTTCGATACTTTAACTTTATGCATTTAGCAAATCCTTCCTAGGAATTCTGTATACAACCCCTTCTGCATCTCTATATGTGCATATTAGATATAATGTTTTAGGACTTATTCTCCGTTTAATTACCAATGCATGAAAAAGGACTTAAATTTGTTTTACCATGTCTCTAAAAAACTAGTGATAATTCTGCATTCTGATGCAACAGCTGTTGATACCCAATTTTTCCTCAAAACTATTTTTTAAACTTGCAAATATACCTTCAAAATCACTTTTTATAATAAGTGGTATTTTTCATAATTTTCTATATTTTTATCAATTTATTTTCTAATTTATTCAGTACATTATATCCAATAATTATTCATAAATTGCATTACAAATAATTTCAAAATATTTCTTAGCTCAATATATCATTTTTAATCTTATCAGGATTCAGTTATTTCACAAATTAGCGAATTTGGCATTATTTGGCTATAATTACAATAATTTTGCAATTATAGCCTAATTGTACATTTTATGTTATTTTAATTCAGTAATCAATCCTTTTATATTTTAAATACTAGTTAATTAACTTAATTTTACCTATTTAGCCTTCATTTCATTTTATGTAATTGTTAGCTATTTTTATTAATTATTTATCTATTTAATTGGGTATTTGACAATTAGCCCCTTTCTATTTAATTTATAGCCTAATTTAATCTGACCCCAACCCAATTGAAACCAGCCCAAGACCCAATCGAATTAACCCAAGACCCTAGGCCCAATCCATTAAAATCACCCGACCCAATCCTATGTGTAATCTAGACCGTTGATCAAATTTGATCAACGGTCCAGATTCACTCTTACCATTAATAACCCTAAAGGCTAGCCCCTCCCATCCTCATTTTCCCCCGTCTCACTTCTCTCACAATCCATCTGAATCTTTTTAGAACCTTCCATCTCCCATCCCCTCCGATGGACTCTGTCCATCTTCTCCGGTCACCTCCCTCGCAGGAAGTTATGTCATCTCACACTCTCCTAGCCTCTGCTTCACCCAACGCCTGCTTGATACTACCTTGAGGTCCTCAGGTGAACCTGGAGCGGTTCAACTCCCGCGCATGGTCCTTCACGCCATTTTTCGGCCACCGCCCGTCGTTCGAGTAAGATATATTACTTTTGGGGTTTAAACCAGTAATGTTTTTTAGGTTTTCTTATCTTTCTGGGTTCTCTTTGAAACCCTAACTCTTAAAACTCCCCGATTCTTTTAGATCTATGATAGATTTGTGTATACTTTAAGCTATTTCGTTGTTTTCTCAAAGATTTTCAGATATTCTCTAAAAACGACTCTTCGTTTTCAACTAGGGTTTCATGACCCCATTTAAAAATGATTTTCCTATGATTTGTCAGTATTATATTAGGATCTTTACTGTGTTTTAGTGTTTTATTTAAGCTTCTCTCCTTTATCTGGCCCATTGTGATGGAATCCCTAATTTTCTAGTCCTAAACCCTAAGTTCCTGACTTTGTCTTTGATATTGTTTGCATATGTATGAATTTTATGATTATCTAATGTTTTACCCTGTGTTGTTTATCTATGTCTCTGATTCTTTCCTTGCTTTTCCGCTTACATTGTTGTTTACCCCATAAGTTCATGTGAATCCCTAATGTCATATGTTTTCACTACTAGGGTTTCTGACTTCTTGCGTTATTTATTCAATTCATGTTAATCTTCTTTAATTGATGTTATTCGTGTTTGAATCCCTTATTCTCTATAATTTTACTTTGTTAGGGTTCCTGATTTATTATTTGAATCCCTGATTCCTTGTGATTTGGAAAACCTTACTGATTTCTTATAGGATATTCTTACTGATTTCTGACCTTTAACTTATTTTCTTACCTTGCATGGTTGATTTACTGTTAATTGATCCATGTTTCCTTAATTAAAATCTGATGAACCTAGTCTCAATTGCATACTTGTATTGGGTTGAAATTGTTTCCTTATATGGTATATGCATGGGAACTTCCTTATTTGCTATTTGCCTATTAGCCGTTTGAATTTAACCCCTTCAGTCAAGGGATACTTATGCTGATTTCACATTTTTTGAATATTCCTTAAGCTATATATGGCCCTTTCCTTATTTGTTACTCACCGTTTGAATAACTCCCTTAATTATGGGAGTACTTGGGCTAATTTCACTGGGATTGGTACTAAGTTCCATAATTGTTAATTGATTCTGATTTTTACCTTATTTTAACCCAGCTTTCAAAAACTATATATAGGTATGCTCTTCTCTCATTTTTTTTTTAAAAAGAACTGATATGTTCAACTCTCTCTCTCGCACAAATAAAAACTCTCTGCTCTCTCTTCTGCGCTAGCTACTACTATTCTAAGTTAGCCGGCTGCAAGCCAAGGCTAACTATTGTGCATCTCCTACTTCCTGTTTGTGTTACTACTTTCCTCGCTTCACTGATATGTTCTAATTTAGATTTCAGTCCTCAAACCAACATGTTTCTATCACTGTTGTAATTCAGTGTTTTTCTAATTTTCTTTTACCTAGGATCTTGAACTCCTCTCTGCATGTTAAGATATGCTTTACTTGTTTATGACCAGCATGTTTCTGTATACTTAGCACCTGCTTTATTACATGAATCTCCATGCATATGACTGGTACATTAGTTTAATCATGGTCTTAGTTGTTTTTGTGTTAATCTAACCTAGTACTTTACTGTACCCCTAATCCTCTGGACCCTTAGGAGCTTCTGATGGTATGCCTATATGTGTGTCTGCGTGCTACATGTTTGCTCTCACGTGCTCTGTATTTGTCCCTCAAATCCCATTACCCCTGTTTGTGATTGTTGGACTATCCTTGGTCCTTTGTGTGATGTTGAACTTTTATTCCAATCAAGTTTCCCTCTTCAAAATTGTTTTCTTACTTACCCTTTCTCAAAATTGTTTTCTTACTCAAACCCATTTAAAAATAAAAAGCACTCTCACATATACTCTTAGAATTCTAGGTTCTGCCCCTTCTGTGTGACCATTTCCTTGGGACCCTTGAGTTCCCTCTGAACCTTGACACACAGAGGCTGGCCATTCCACACTGCACTTACTCCATTTTGGCTATTAAATCTGGGTGTGAGCACTGCCCGGGAGCCCTTGAGGTCCTTAGGGAACTCTGACACACCCGGATTATGAGAAGGTTGTGAAATAATACCTGGCATTGAGGACTTGGAGACTTGAGCCTATTCTGTAGGCTCCCTATAGTTAACTTCTTATTTTCCTTCTATTTCAGTTGTGTGATTCTTATTCAATGGCCTGTAATAATTATTTGTAAACAACTATGGGGTCAGATAATGAAAAAATGGGTAGGTGATATGCATGTTGTGGTATAATTAAGGGTAGAGACCATGTTTTCTAAGTTTATTATCTCTCTATGCGCAATAGCAGCCATCTTTAGGAACACCATGACATGCATTAGATATCATGCTACTTAGGATTTTTGTGTATTCAACATCTCATCTCCACGCTTAGAAATCATGCCTATAGGATAAATAATTACAATAAAATAAGTTGCTATTACGTGATTCTGCCTATGTTCTAAAATTTCACTAGAAGTACTGTCTTAGGATAAATAAGCTGTAATCATGCCTCATCATGCCATACATGTAGAGATCCTGTTCTAGGTGAATTACCATTAAAAATCTGTCACCTATGCTATTCCTGAAACTGTGCGTAATACTATGATTCTATGTGCATTTAGAAATCATGTTTAAGTTATTACGCATCATGCTGCATTAGATATCATGCTATAGGATCGTATCTATTTAACTGCATTTAGTCTAAACACAGAACAGTCCCCTGTTCTCAGCAACTGGTAATTAGTCTTTGTACATCTTCACACCTAAAATCGCATGTTATTAGCTAAAACAACTTAGAGTCATTAACCAACCTGAATAACGGTTACATGTTATCCAACACTTAGGCAATCCTTAGGTAATTAACTTAAAAAGGATAAAATCGGAACTATCTTTGTGATCATGTTTAACTGCCAGCATGCTTAAAACCAGTAGGCAAGCCTGATTAAGACTTCTTCTCTGAGTTATGCAATAATTTGTCTATCACCTAGATACCATGTTTTAGGATTCTAAATTAATATAGACCTTAATTGTGTATGAGACATGTTGCTTATGTGTACTGTGTGTGGAGGAATATTTGAGCCTTTATTTGTTTTCTATGCTTTCCTTTATCTGCATTCCTAATTGTTTTGTTATCTGTCGCCTTAGAATTTTACCTTTAAAACCTGAGGGTCTGCCTAGTACCTCCTTTTAGGATATGAGTCCTAATTTACTCCGGCACTGATAGGAAGGGACGGGTAAGAGCATGCAATAGTGGTCGAGACCAACACTCGTTTTAATAACCTTACGGGGTGGGAAGGGTAGAATATGGATATGATGATCAGTGCGCTAATACCATGTGTAGCCCCTCTTTGAGGAGTGATTACTGGGTATTGCATTGATGTGATCCATATTTTTAACCTAGGACAACTTTCTATGCTAGCTCGTAATTCCTTTTCAAAAGCTAATCTTCTTTATTGTTTTTCTAAACATCTACATGTTTAAGACTTAAATCCCCTCTTATTTGAGCCTTTACTTGTTATTTGCTAGTTGTACAAATTCACAAAACCATTTGGCCGGGAACCATAGTTGTGGATCCTGAGGGGTGCCTAACACCTTCCCCTTAGGATAATTTCAAGTCGTTACCCAAATCTCTGGTTAGCAACGTAGTTATAATTGAACCCCTTATGTGCCCTAACGCACCGTTAAAATCGTTAGGTGGTGACTCTTCAAAATATGCAAACCCCTTTACCAAAAGGAAAGAGTTGTCCCAACCAATGTCATAAACCCGATATTTCGCGAGGAAAAAAGGGGGCGCGACAACACCTAAGTACATCATGTTTAGGAAAAATAACTCAAACAGTTTCTTTAATAATCTGGGTAATTACTGAGCATTGTCCTACGCCTAGGCAAGCTTTAGGTAATTAAAGTTGTTAAAACTGGAAATATGTTTATTTATGTATGCTGCTTAATTATCAACAGGATAAAAACCACTAGGCAAGCCTGATTAAGACTTCTTCTCTGAGTTATGCAATAAATCTGTCTTTGTGTTATCACTTCGATTCCATGCTTAGGATATGAACCTGAATCTGTACATTAACTATGTATGAGTCATGTTGTTTATGTGTACTACCTGTGGAGGTATACTTGTGCCTTTTCTCTGCTTTTTTGTGTTCCCCCTAATTTCAGTCATACATGTTCTTATCTGTCGCCTTAGTATTTTCCCTTTAAACCTCAGGGTTTGCCTAGAACATCCCTTATAGGATAGAAGTCCTAAATTCCTCCGGGACTGATAGGAAGGGACGGGTAACAGCATGCAATAGAGGTCGAGACCAACACTCGAGTTAGTTACTTTCACGGGGTAGGAAAGGGTAGAATATGGATATGATGACCGGTGTGCTAATACCACGTATAGCCCCTCTTTGAGGAGTGATTATCGGGTATTGTACTGATGTGATCCATATTATTATTATTATAAACCTAGGATACCCTTTATGTGCTTAGATCGTAATTATTTTCAAAATCTAACCTTCTTTACTATTTTCAAACATCTGCATGCTTAAGACTTAAATCCCCTCTTACTTGAGCCTTTATTTGTTTGTTTCCTAAGTCGTACAAATTCCCAAAAGTTGTTTGGCCGGGAACCACACTTGTGGATCCTGAGGGATTCCTAACACCTTCCCCTTAGGATAATTTCAAGCCCTTACCCTATCTCTAGTTAACAACGTAGTTGTAAATGAACCCCTTTGGTGTCCTAACACACCTTTAAAAAATCGTTAGGTGGCGACCCTCAAAACACAAACCCCTTTCCCAAAAGGAAAGAGTTGTCCGAACCGAATGTCATAAACCCAATCTCCGCGAGGAAAGAGGGGGCGCGACACCATCAACCTTGCATCAGATGCTCAAATTTGAACATGACAGGCAAGAAATTATTGTTCACGTGGAAGACGAGTCGTCCATTTATAAAGACTCGTTAATCCCCTGTATTGAGGCCAAGGAAGGGTGTGAGTCCATTGTCTATCAGGATATTGAAGTGGTTGTTGTGGACCATGTTGAGGAAGGAAGGCCCATTCTGCATCCTCGTATTTTCACCACATCTATAATGGCGGTTGCACTTATGCTGAGACAAGGTTATGAGCCAGGAAAAGTCTTGGGGGCATCGTAGCAAGGAATTTCGGAGCCTATTTCCCCGTTTAGTAATCAGGGCACTTTTGGTTTAGGCTTCAGGCCAACACAAGAAGATGAAGACAAAGCCAAATACCGCATAAAATATGGATTGGTCTTGCAACAACCTATCCCCCACATTTTCTACACTTTTGTCAAGCCACGACTCCAAGAAGGTCAACATTCCTCCGCGCGGGCATACATTGATGAAATTTGCCATGGACTTAGCCAGATGTTTTATGAAGTGAATATGATCCAGGATGGTGAAGGCATTAGTCGTGCTGATATGCAACTAATTAGCCCAAACACCATGCTCAACAATTAGGAAGCAACTCCTCTCCCCACAAGGAAGGAGTCTTTATAGTTTGGTTTTGCAACTTCTTTTTTGTATTTTGGGTTACTTTCAGGGTTGTAATCCAAACATCTCAGTATGCTTGTTTTGTTTTGATGTTAACCCTTCTATCCTTTAACATTCAATGAAATGCAGTTCAGTTTCGTAATTCCTAATAACATGACATGCATGTGGAATTCACGCCCAGGTCTTAAAAAGTTGTCTAATTTTGGAATAATGCATCAAGAGGTTGAATATGATGAAGATGACGCTGTTGAGGAAATAACAAGAGAGTTCGAACAATTTGAAAATAAGCCTAAGCCAAACCTCAATGAAACTGAGTCCATTAATATTGGAAGTCATGAAGAAGTTAGAGAAACAAAGATAAGCATTCACACTGAACAAAACACCAGAGATTCCTTGATTCAAATTTTATTTGAATACAGAGATGTGTTAGCTTGGTCTTATGATGATATGTCGGGTTTAAGTGATGGTCTCGTGGTTCATAAGCTTCCCACGTATCCTGATTTTCCACCAATCCAACAAAAGCAACGAAAATTTAAAACGAACATAAGTGATAAAATCAAAGAGGAAATAATGAAGCAGTTGAGCGCCAATGTGGTCAGAGCTGTCCGATACACCACCTAGGTGGAAAATGTGGTGCATGTTCCAAAGAAGGATGGATAAACTAGAGTCTGTGTTGACTACAGAGACCTGAACAAAGCAAGTCCAAAGAATAATTTTCCTTTGCCAAACATCCACATTCTTGTAGATAATTGCGCAAAGCATGAGATACAATCATTTTTGGATTGCTATGATGGGTACCACCAGATTCTAATGAATGAGGATGACGCAGAAAAGACCGATTTCCCCACTCCATGGGGTACTTATTGTTACAGGGTCATGCCATTCAGTTTGAAGAATGTAGGGGAAACATACATAAGGGCCATGACCACCATTTTCCATGACATGATGCACAAAGTGATTGAAGTATATGTCGATGATGTCATCATAAAATAAAGACACAAGCTGATCACGTGCGCGATTTGAAAAAGTTCTTCGAATGGATTCGAAGGTTTGACCTCAAGCTTAATCCAGTCAAGTGTGCATTAGGGGTTCCATCTGGGATACTCCTTGGTTTTATAGTCAGTCGGAGAGGCATTGAATTGGATCCATCTAAGATAAATTCCATTCGAGATCTGCCACCCCCCGAAGAACAAAAAAGAAGTCATGAGTTTGCTCGGGAGGCTGAACTACATCAGTAGGTTCATTGCTCAGCTCACAACCACGTGCGAGCCCATCTTTAAGTTGCTGAAAAAGGATGTTTCTATCAAGTGGACGGACGATTTTCAAAAATCTTTTGATAGGATCAAAGACTATCTGTCAAAACCCCCTATACCGGTCCCACCTGAACCTGGTAGGCCTTTGTTTTTATATCTATCGGTGATGGATAATTCCTTTGGATGTGTTCTAGGGAAACATGATGCAATAGGCAAAAAGGAACAGGCAATCTATTATTTGAGCAAGAAGTTCACCATTTATGAGGTTAAGTACACCCTTTTAGAAGTACGTGTTGTGCCTTGACTTGGGTTACTCAGAAACTGATGCATTATCTCCTAGACTACACCACTGACCTCATATCTAGAATGGATCCTTTTAAGTACATCTTTCAAAAGCCGATACCCACCGGCAGGCTCGCAAAATGGCAGATTCTGCTCACAGAGTTCGACATTGTCTATGTCACTCGCACCACAATGAAATTACAGGCTTTAGCAGATCATTTGGAAGAGAATCCAGTTGATGATGATTACACGCCACTGAGCACATACTTCCTAGACGAAGAGGTCAACTCAATAGAGGAAGTAGTTCTGGACAATAGCCATGTATGAAAAATGTATTTTGATGGGGCTGTCTATATCAAAGGAGTTGGGATCGGGGCAATCCTCATCTCACCTATTGGACAACATTACCCTGCAACGGTCTGACATCATTTCTTTTGTACCAATAACACGGCAGAATACGAAGCTTGTATCATGGGTCTGAAAATAGCCCTCGATCTGGATGTGCATGAACTATTGGTTATGGGAGATTCTGATTTGCTTATCCGGCAAGCCCAAGGCGAATGGGAGACTCGATACATCAAGCTTATTCCATACAGAAAATGTGTGCAAGACCTGAGGAAGAGATTCAAATCCATCGAGTTCAGGTACATCCCTAGGTTTCACAACGAGCTAGCCGACGCCTTGGCTACCTTAGCCTCGATTCTCCCTTATCCAGGTAACACTCATATTGATCCATTGAAAATCCAAGTTTAGAATCAACATGGTTACTGCAATATATTGAGACAGAACCAGATTGTGAACCATGGTATCATGACATAAAATGATTCCTGAAAATAAGGGAATACCCAGAGCATGCCAAGGCATATCAAAAAAGAACTATAAGGCGGCTCGCCGATGGTTTCTTCCTGAATAGGGAATTTTTTTATAAAAGGACCCTAGATTTGAACTTGTTGAGATGCATAGATGCCACAGAAGCTGAGCGGATCATGAGTGAAGTGCATTCGGAGATGCATGAATGGATATGTTTTGGCGAAGAAAATTCTGCGGGCAGGGTATTATTTGCTTACTATGGAGCGAGATTGCTTCAGTTGTGCTCGCAAGTGTCACCAATCCCAGATTCATGGTGACCTGATTCACTCGCCACCTTCAAAGTTGCATCCCATGTCCTCTCCTTGGCCCTTCATTGCTTGGGAAATGGATGTTATTGGGCCAATCGATCCAAAGGCTTCAAATGGGCATAGGTTCATTTTGGTTGCAATTGATTACTTCACGAAGTAGGTGGAGGCCGTCACTTTCAAAGCAGTCACTAAGAAACCAGTGGTAGACTTTGTTCATTCCAACATCATATATCATTTTGGTATCCCAAACACCATTATCAATGACAATGTAGCCAATCCAAATAGTAATTTGATAAAGGAGGTATGCAAGCAATTTAAAATTACGCATCGCCATTCTACCCCTTACCGGCCAAAAGCCAATGGAGCCTTTGAATCGGTGAACAAGAACATCAAGAAGATTCTTAGGAAGATGATTCAAGGTTCTAGACAATGGCATGAAAAGTTCCCTTTTGCTCTTTTGCGATACCGCAAGACTGCTCGCACATCCGTTGCTGCAACTCCTTATCTGTTGGTATATGGAACGAAAGTTGTAATACCGGCTGAAATCGATATTCCCTCTCTTTAGATCATTGTAGAGTCCGAGATTGAAGATACAGAATGGGTAAAGACCCTATTAGAACAACTAATGATGATTGATGAAAAATGACTAGTAGCAATGTGCTTTAGCCAGTTATACCAGCAAAGAATATCACACGCTTACAACAAGAAAGTGCGTCCAAGGAACTTCGAGGTGGGCCAACTCGTTCTGAAACGCATTCTTCCACACCAAGTAGAATCTAAAGGAAATTTCTCCCCAAACTAGCAATGACCCTACATCATCAAGAAAGTGTTACAAAAAGGGGCCTTGCACTTAGTAGATGAAGAAGGACGGGTACCAGACATGACTATTAACGCAGATGCAGTCAAAAGATATTATGTCTAATATATACCCACTGTGGAACTTTCACGCACGATTTTCTCATAATCGAGATGATTAAGACTATCATTGTTCGCTATTCCAAATAGGTGTCACCCTATTGTTACCCCTTTTTGATTTGTATATGTCTTCTTTGTTTTCCACTTTTTTGGAACATGTGTACTTGGAAAAAAAGTCAAACAACAAATCTTCTGAGTCATTGAACTACGTCCAACCTAATTTCGAAAGGATACGTAGGCAGCCTTACCTTGGGTTCGGTCCCATCACAACAAAAAATCCATATTCCCAATACTCCAAAACTGGGGCAGAAGTTTATTTTATAATACGGTTTTTTCTGTAGAAACGGTTCCAAAAGTTGTAATTCAGTTCAAGGTTCTTTTCGCCTTCTCCCTGTTAAGAACTTCTGATCGATCTTTGAGAATATTTGAAGTCCCCATGCCAGGGTCATTGGCAACCTTCCGCATGTCGTATCTCAGTTTAAAAAAAAAAGAAAAACAAATGAGAGAGTCTTATTGGTGAAAACCCGTATGGGCACTGTAAGGCGATAGTGAGCAGAGAAATGAGAGAGTCTTATTGGTGAAAACCCAAATGGGCACCATAAGGCGACAGTGAGTAGAGAAATGAGAGAGGTCAGTTAGCGAAAACCCGCAAAGGGCGCTACTAGCCGAATGAAGGTCTTCGATACCCCGACATGAGCACAACCAAGACAGTTTCAAGATGAACATTTGCAACGGATTTTGAGAATTAGACAGCTCAGATGGATCAGGCGTCCAGTCCATAATGCATGTCATGATACATTGAAGTCGGCACATACTTATAGATAAGTCTCCCTATTCCTTTCCCCGAAAGGGACGCCTTTTGTTTAAGCACAGTTTTTTTTCACCTTCAATTATTATTCTATTTTACCCATAATTTTCTTTGAGTCCCTTTCGGTCTAATATTACATCAAAAGCAAAGCAAGGAAATGGCTGCAAAACTAGCTACAGTTTCCCCGTAATATCGAGCACAATTTGGGGCATATATGGCATTGACGAAGGGCACGAATCCATCTGTGATCTCGTTTGATAAGTTGAACGAAGTGTCTCAAAGAAACTGAAAAGGTCGCCTAAGCAAGACTTGCTTCATGAGAAAAGTTTATAAGCACTACGGACACAAACTAGTACTGGGTGCAAGACAACTGAGTTTAATTTCAAAGGGAAGAATTGCCTTGCCTTAGGGACAAGGGTTAGCGGTACCATGGACATTCAAGTATGAAAAAAATAGGAGCAACGTCCAAAAACGAGGTCTCCAGAATGCAATACAGAGTATCTGAGCACCTCGGTACCACACTGATAGAATCAGTTCTTCAATAGTGGAGTGCCCGTGAATTCAAACCACAACAGGGCATCAAGTCCATAAACCAACCACCACTTTGAAAACTCACAAATGTTTTCTTTGTTTGAAAGCAGGAAAAAAGCAGTGCAGAATGGAGATTCTCAAAGGAAAAATGTCACCAAAAGTTAGCTCCTTAAAATCTCCATTTTTCTTTTATTGCCAGCATGCATCACTACTGTCCATATCTCTCATTTTACGTAGCTCAACTCAGGTAGAATCGTATTACCTAGGGGGATCCAGCTCATAGTGCCGGTTAGAAGTACTCTTCACTCCACTCGGGACGTTTTACGTAGCTTAACTCAGGTAGAACCATTTTCGCCTAGAGGGATCCAGCTCATAGTTTCGGCTAGAATTACTCTTCACTCAGGTCATTTTACATAGCTTAACCCAGGTAGAACCATTTCACCTAGGGGGATCCAACTCATAGTTCCGGGTAGAAGTACTCTTCACTCAGGATGTTTCACGTAGCTTAACTTAGGTAGAACCTTTTAACCTAGAGGGATCCAGCTCATAGTTTCGGCTAGAATTACTCTTCACTCAGGTCATTTTACATAGCTTAACCCAGGTAGAACCATTTCACCTAGGGGGATCCAACTCATAGTTCCGGGTAGAAGTACTCTTCACTCAGGATGTTTCACGTAGCTTAACTTAGGTAGAACCTTTTAACCTAGAGGGATCCAGCTCATAGTTCAGAGTAGAATAACTCTTCACCCAGGTTGTTTTACGTAGCTCAACTCAGGTAGAATCTTTTCTCCTAGGGGGATCCAGCTCATAGTTCTGGGTAGAAGTATTATTCGCTCAGGCTGTTTTACATAGCTTAACTCAAGTAGAACCATTTCACCTAGGGGGATCCAGCTCATAGTTCTGGGTAGAAGTACTCTTCGCTCAGGATATTTCACGTATTTAACTCAGAGTAGAACCTTTTCACCTAGGGGGATCCAGCTCATAGCTCCGGGCAAAATTATTTTTCGCCTTGGCTTGTTTTGCGTTAGCTTAACTCAGGTAGAACCCTTTCCGCCTAGAGGGATTCAACACTTTATCAGTAATATAGGGCACCAACCCCTGGTTACATTCCTTCTTAGTAATACAGGGTGCCAACCCTTGACACTTCTTTCAATAATACAAGGTACCAACCCCTGGTTACACTCCTTTCAGTAATTCAGGGTACCAACCCCTGGTTACATTCCTTTCAGTAATACAGGGTGCCAACCCCTGGTTACATTTCTTCCAGTAATACAGGGTATCAACCCCTGGTTACATTCATTTCTAGTGATACGGGGTACCAACCCCTAGTTACATTCCATCTCAGTGATACAGGATGCTAGTCCCTGTGAACAACTATTTTTTGACCACACCCAAATTCTATACTATTTTGCTATAAATATTAAGGTTATATCTAATCTTAATATGTTAAATTTTTATCTTACTCTTAATAGATTCTATTTAAGAAAATTAAAAACAACAAAAATATTCACATTCTTAGAATATAAGATTTTTTCTATGTTTAAATAGAAGAAAATATATATATACATATATATGTATAT
>ML430330.1:148343-216096 GCA_005239525.1 Nicotiana knightiana | reverse complement strand
TAACAGTAAATAATATTTAATATGTTGCGGCGCGCAACCTGATCCCACATGTCCTCCCTTATTTCTCCTTGATGTGTGGCTATATTTCATGGTTTAAATCATTATGTGCCTTACATTTTATGTGCGTTAATGATAAAAATACACGTCGTATGTGCATAATGGAGTCTATTTCATGTGTAGGTTAATTGGAGATGAAAGCCGAGCTAAATGGATGCATAAACGTCAAAAATATGCTCAAGAGTCAAAAAGGAGTGAACCTGGCTTTAGCCTGGTGTTTGGGCATAAAGCCTGGTCTTACCAGGATTTAGCCAGGCGTTTGGGCTATAAAGCCTGGTGTCACTAGGCTTTTGGGGGGTGTTTAGCCCATAACGACAGCCCTGGCCAGGCGTTAGCCAGGCATTTGGCTTGTAACTCCTGGTCCCTGATCTGGCCTAGTCCGAGTTTTGAAGGTTTTAAGTGTTTCCCGATTTGGACTAGAAGTATCCTACACGTTTAGGGGTTGTCCCAAAACATATAAATAGACCCAAAAACTTAACTTTGAAGGGAGATGCCACTTTGGAGAGAACATACACACATGATCATTAGGAAGCTCATAAACTACCACATTTCTTCTGAAGCACCCCGTTCTATCGCAACCACAATGCCCACACTGAATAGACCCTCTGAGAATCTGAAGTTGTTCCTCCGACTCCCCTTGATACTGAAATGTAGATTCATAAATGACGTAGAAACACCGTAAGCCCCAATATCATTCTATGCTATATCTCATACCTTAGTCATATAAAAATATCAGAAACCTTCCAATACCACATATGTCCATACCTTAGGCCAAAACTGAGGTAAATCTGACTCTGCAATCTGAATACCACTAGTAGACTCCTCCACTTGGCGTGAAGTCATAGAAAACAACATCTGATGATCCGCAAAACTAACATTCGCAGCCCGAACAACACCAATCACACAGTACACATAGTCATCTACTATGCACACGTCCATTCTCGTGACAGTCAAACCCGCTTCCTTTAGTGCCTTATATGATAAAAATGCATCCTCCACGGAGTCGAAACCTCATGCGAACAAAATAGTCTCAAATACCACCAATTATCCCCAAATCAACATCCACCTCGTGACCCTACCACAATTGCGACCACTAGTTAACCAATTAAACCTTCTCAAGATCGTACTCATCGACCTGATGCTGGAACCCGCTGCGTCTCCATATGAACAATTGAATATTCTCTCAGTACCTTTGTATCTTCAGTCTAGACGACCCGTTGGGACAATGTATGAGAATCCCTGACTCCCTCGTTTCCCATCTATAGCATCACGAACCTTTGGCACATAGCGGACACTGAGAGCGCAATATCATACACGAGTGGATGTAAAAGAACATAAGTTGTATGCTTTGAGCTGAATCAATATCGCATGATAAGGAATGAAAGAAGGAAGATTATCCTAATAGTTCTATATCCTGTCGAAGATAAGTACAGACGTCTCCATACTAATCCGCAAGACTCTACTAAACCTGCTTATGAATCATAGCACCTATGAACCTAGGGCTGTGATATCAACTTGTCACGACCCAAAATCCCCCTGAAGGAGTCGTGATGGCACCTAGTAGGTGAGACTAACATTAACAAAAATAACAACAATATTTACTAACTTCAAACAATTCCGAAATAGAAATATCTAAATAATTTATAATCCCAAAACCAGTAGTACAAGTCATAAGCCTTTCTAGGAGTAGTTGTACAAGATGAATACATCACTGTTCCATAACAAAAGAAAACAATGGAAATAAGTACAATAGAAGGTGACTCCGAGACCTGCGAACGCAGCAGCAGGTTTACCATGAGTCTCCACAGAAACGATCCGCACAACTACTAACGATCAAATACCTGGATCTGTACAAAAATGTACAGAAGTGTAGTATAGCACACTACAGCAGTGCCCAGTAATTATCAAGACTAACCTCAATGGAGTTGTGACGAGGAACAGTCAAGACACCTACTGGTCTAATAAGCTGAACAAGATATATAATAAACTAACAAAATAAAGATAACAAAGCAACGCCAATAGAAGGTAGAAATCAAATTACAAACAGTAGAGACGATAAGGGGAAAACACGGATAGTACCGAAAAGTAACCAAGTAAATTAACACCAACATAGCCTGGATACAGACAAGTAAAAATGTGCTCAAACAAGGAAAACAGTGTTAACTCAACCAATCTCATAATTCCTATTACACATTTCATACCATCCCAATCCTCGAAATCTCATATCATAAATCTCAATTTCCAAACCCTTAGCACACATGGCACCTTGTGCCCACATATTTCTATCTCACTTTGCACAACAAAATCCACGTACTACCCAAAACATAATGTCCGCAACCAATTCAATTAAGACGCCCAAGGAGTCTCATTTATATAACATAAAATAAATTTTTTAGTTTATAACCCAATTAGGAAATCATCGAGAAAAGAGGAAGTCTTTTTTTTTTTTTGAAATCATTTGAATTAAGAAAATACTCTTTTCAAATAAAGCACTATATTGGTAAATAAATAGACATTACACGTGTAATATCTTGGATGACAAAGTAGTATACGTGGAACAATAGAAGGGCGACAGCTGGATGAAAGCTTGGAAAGAGGTACGGAGCAAAGAGGTACGGGGTAAAAACCCACGAGATAATTAGAAATGGAAGCTCCAGTCTAATCGAGAAGTTGAAGAGATACGGTCAGAACGAACCAGGGAAGATTCATAGATCTTCAATCAATGAGCTAAACGTTATAGAATCTTCACGCAACAGTTACGATTACCTATTTTAACGTTACAATGATGATATAAATATTCATTAATGCTCAATCATTAAGAAGAGTAGACTTTATATTAAGAAATTCCTCATAAAAGGGAGTAAAATCTCACTTGTATGGACACGTTCAAACCACTACCGAAATATATTTACTTTTATGCTATCTTATTTCTTTCTTATTTACAAGTCTAAATCCAATTATTAGCTAATCTATTTGGTTATCAGAAGCCCGAGTACTTCTTAAAATAGTTTTGACTAAGAATCCAATTCTTTGGTTAAACAAATTTGTTTTTTCTCGAATAACCTTTATTGAATCATGTCGAATACCAATGACAAAAACCAACAAACAACTGGAACCCCAGTTCCATCACCTCAGGGATCCCCACGAGGTTCAAGGGACAACTCCCCAGAAAGATCTACAACTCACAACAATGATCAAATTGGAAACGAACAAACAGGAGAACAAGACCTTGTGAAGCAGATGGTTGGTGAAGATATGAGTGAAGCTCTTCAAGCTTTCATGAGGGGGCTACCAACTGTGTCACCTACGCCTCCTCCAAAAAACACCGCGACTGTAGAAAATCCACAATCTGGACTAGAAAATTTAGGAAGTAGGGGCACTCTAAATGAATCACTTGGAGGAAGACTAGGTATGTCTAATAATTCAGATTTACAATCTTTGATACTAACCTTGCAGAAACAGGTGAAGGAACAAAATGATCGCATCGAGCAAATTCCTGGAGTACCACCTGTCATCAAGGGTATTGATATTGATAAATACTCTCAACAACTCTGGAAGTTAAGTGCAGCACCTTTGCCGATTCCCAAGAAATTCAAAATGCCTGGCATACCAAAGTACGATGGGACAATTGATCCACATGATCATGTTACTGCTTTCACCACAGGATTAAAAGGCAACGACCTGAGTAAGAAAGAAATTGAATCCGTATTGGTCAAAAAGTTTGGAGAGACACTCACCAAAGGAGCATTAACATAGTATTCTCTATTTCCCGAAAATTATGTTGATTCTTTTGTTGAGCTTGCAGATTTGTTTATGAAAGCACATTCCAGTGCACAAAAAGTGGAAAATAGAATGAAAGACATATTCAAAATAATATAGGGAGATACGGAGTTGCTTCGTGAATTTGTAGACATGTTTCAACGTGAAAGGATGCTTCTACCAAGAGTATCTGACAATTGGGCAGATATGGCCTTTGCAAGTAATTTGAACGATAAAAGCTCTGAAGCCATGAGGAGACTCAAAGAGAGCTTAAGAGAGTTCCCATCTATGACATGGAACAGTGTTTATAACAGGTACAATACCAAATTACGAATTGAGGAATATACTATTTCCCAATCAAAAGCAAAAGACAGGATGAGTTCTAGATGCTCCGAATCAGAAAGGATAACTGGCAAAAATAGGTACGATCCATACATGGGACCTTCGGGACGAGAGGTTCGTTCCAAATTTGAAAACCGACGGTCTGATCACAAACTGTCGAATAAAGATTCGTGCTCATCATCATCATGATCCAGAAAGGATCGAGATGAGAGAAAAAAGGTAATACAAGAATTGGAGATTACAGTTTCAATGTAAGTACTTCCGAATTAATTACAGTATTAAGAAATATGGGTGATAAAGTTCGATGGCCCAAAGAAATGAGATCAAATCCAAACAGAAGGAACCTAGACTTCTGGTGTGAATTTCAAAATGATCATGGGCACAAAACATCATACTGCAGGTTATTGCAAGGTGAGGTAGAACACTTATTAAAACAAGGTTATCTGATAGAATTGTTTAGTGAAAAAGGTAAACAGGCATATATGAAGAATAGGCAGGAGCCCCCAAAACCACCATCTCCGAAGAGAACTGTAAATGTGATAAATGGAGGAGAGGAAGTAAATGGCGTAACTTATACTTCAGCAAGAAGGATGTCCAAGTTCACAGTGACCCACGGGAAACAGACTCGTGAGACTTTAGAGGCTGACAACATCTCATTCGACGACTCAGATGCTGATGGATTACTGCTTCCATATAACAACGCACTGGTAATATCTCTACTTATACATTACACTAACGTAAAAAGAGTATTGATTGATACATGTAGCTCGATCAATATCATTTTACTGAGGGTTGTGGAAGAGATGTTAATGGGGGACCGTGTAATTCCAAAAGCTGCTCCTTGTCCGGATTCGATAACTCTACTGTCATAACAAAAGGAGAAATTAAGCTTAATACCTATGCAGAAGGCATCGTCAAGGAAACAAAATTTCAAGTTATAGATACAGATATGGCTTATTATGTAATCCTGGGGACCATGGATCCATGACATGGATGCAGTACTATCCACCCTGCATCAGGTAATCAAATTCCCTTCCAGATAGGGAATCCATCAAATTCAAGGTGATCAACAGACTTCAAGAAACATCAACTCACTGATGCATTCCAATAAAAAAGAAATAGCAGAGGAATCAAAAGACGAGGGAGCAACTCGAACAAACACGAAAGAAAATGATAAAGATACGGTGAATCAAATCACCACGGATATCACATCAAGACGTACATGGATTCTAGACCTGATGTTATTCAAGAACCAGAAGAGAATGAAAATATCAAGACAATGACTGAGGAGCTCGAAGCTGTTCCACCGTTCGAGCTTAAGCCTGAGCACAACATCCACATAGGAGCAAGGCTAAACCCGACCAGAAGAGGTAAGTTAATTAAATATTTAAAAGTTAACGCAGATTGTTTTGCTTGGTCCCATTCAGATATGACATGTATACCCCCAGAAGTGATGACTCATAAACTAAATGAAGACCCATCCTTCATACCTGTCAAGAAAAAGAAAAGAAAGCAGGGATCGTTCAAGAATCAAGTGATCGATGAAGAGGTACAGAAACTCTTAAAAATCGGTTCAATACGTGAGGTAAAATATCCTAATTGGTTAGCTAATACCGTAGTGGTACCTAAAAAGAACGGTAAATGGAGAGTATGTGTAGATTATACGGATCTGAATAAAGCATGCCCAAAAGACTCATTTCCATTACCGCACATAGATCAAATGATTGATGCCTCTACATGTCATGAATTATTAATCTTTCTAGATGCATATTCCGGTTACAATCAGATAAAAATGGACCCCTCAGACGAGGAAAAAACCTCCTTTATTACAAACAAGGGGACTTATTGTCACAAAGTCATGCCTTTTACCTTGAAAAATGCTGGAGCCACATATCAAAGGCTAGTGACCAAGATGTTCCAAGAACATCTGGGGAAAACAATGGAGTTGTACATTGATGACATGTTGTTAAAATCAACGAAGGCAGAAGATCATTTCCAACATCTCTCGACTACTTTCGAGATCCTCCGCAGGTATAACATGAAGTTAAATCCAGAAAAATGCGCCTTTGGCATCGAATCAGGTAAATTTTTGGATTTTCTCGTATCAAATAGAGGCATTGAAGTAAATCCTACTCAAATTAAAGTTATTGAAGAAATACCTGATGTACTAACGAGCAAAAAAGAAGTTCAAATATTAACAGGTAGGAGTGCATCTTTAGGAAGATTCATCTCCAGATATTCATAGAAGAGTTTTAAATTCTTCTCAGTACTAAAGAAGCAGAATCAGTTCGAATGGACTGATGAGTGTCAGCAAGCTCTTAAAAACGTGAAGGCTTATCTATCGAATTCCCCCCACTATTGTCTAAACCAAAGGAAGGGGAAAGGTTATACATTTATCTTGTTGTGTACAGAAATAGCCGTAAGTGCAGTCCTGGTAAGGTAGGACAAAGGTAAGAAATCTCCTATCTACTATGTAAGTAAGTCCTTACTAGATGCTGAAACTAGATATCCTCATCTAGAAAAATTAGCCTTGGCTCTAATCATGGCAGCTAGAAAGTTAAGACCGTACTTTCAGTGCCACCCAATTACTATTGTAACTTCATATCCTTTGAGAAATATTTTGCATAAGCAAGAACTGTCAGGTAGACTGGCTAAATGGGCAATAAAACTAAGTGAATATGGCATAGCCTATCAACTGAGGACTGCAATAAAGTCTCAGGTTTTAGCCGATTTTGTCGTAGATTTTAACACTAGCTTAATTCCTGGAGTAGAAAAAGAGTTACAAATCTTTACCAGAGCTAATCCAGGAATATGGACTCTATTCACCGATGGCTCTTCTAATATCAAAGAATCCGGGTTGGGAATTGTTTAATACCACCTTCGGGTGAAAAGATAAGGCAAGCTATTAAATGTTATCACATTACTAACAATGAAGTAGAGTACGGGCTGTCATTGCAGGGCTCGAATTAGAACAAGAACTCTCAATTGAGCAGATCATGATCAAAAGTGACTCTCAACTAGTGGTGAACCAGATGCAGAGGACTTATACTGCTAGAGAGACTCGAATGCAACAGTATCTGGAAAATGCGCGAGTCTTGGTGAAGCAATTCCAGTCATGGAAGATTATGCAAGTACCTAGAGAGGAAAACGTAGAAGTGGATGCGTTAGCTAATCTTGCAGCATTTACCGATGTAACGAATAAAGACAATGCTATTGTGATACACTTATTTCATTCAACAATTGACCAAGACAAGAATGAGGTAACATTTAATAATCTAACCTGGGATTGGAGAAATGAAATTGTAAATTTTTTGCAGAATGGTACCGTGCCTGAATATAACAAAGAAGCTCAAGCACTTCGCTGAAAAGATGCACGGTACTGCCTAGTTCGTGACACTCTATATCGAAATATGTTTGGAGGTCCCCTAGCAAGGGGCCTTGGACCAAACCAAACTGAGTACGTGATGAAAGAAGTACACGAAGGACATTGTGGGAACCACGCAGGTGCAAGATCCTTAGTCAAAACCCTAATCAGAGTAGGGTACTATTGTCCTAAGATGGAAGAAGACGCTGAAAATTTCGTAGCTAAATGCGATAAATGTCAGCGATATGCTAAAAATATGCATCGGCCCGCAGAATTACTACACCTAGTTGTATCACCTTGGCCATTTATGAAATGGGGAATGGATATAGTAGGACCTCTACCCCTAGCCAGAGGAAATGTACGATTTTTACTTGTATTAACAAATTATTTCTCAAAATGGGTGGAGGCAGATGCTTTTAAATAGGTGCGAGAAAAAGAAGTGAAAAGTTTCATATGGCGAAACATCATATGCCGTTTTGGTGTACCAAAGGAAATTATATGTGACAATGGCCCACAATTCATAGGCTCTCAAATCACAGAAATTCTTCCAAAGCTGGCAAATCAAACGAATCACTTATTCACTATATCATCCTGTGGCTAATGGGCAAGCTGTGCCAACAAATAAAATCATTGTTAACAATCTGAAGAAACGATTGGAAAAAGCCAAGGGAAATTGGCCTGAAGAACTACCGACAGTATTATGGGATTATAGAACTACTGTAAAGACAGCCACGGGAGAAACCCCATTCGCGCTTGTTTACGTCTCAGAAGCTCTAATAACAGTGGAAATTGGTGAACCGAGCATGAGATTCACAACAACAACAGAAGAAACAAACAATGACGAGTTGAGGACAAATATGGATTTACTCTAGCAAAGGAGAGAAGCTGCTTTAATACGCATGGCAGCTCAAAAGCAAATCGTAGAGCGATATTACAACAAAAAAGCTCACTTCAGGTATTTCAAAATTGGAGACTTTGTCCTTAAGAAAGTTTTTCAATCAACAAAGGAGGCTGGAGCAGGAAAATTAAATCCAAATTGGGAAGGACCCTACAAAGTGCATGGTATTACTGGAAAAAGTGCTTATGAGCTAGAAACCATGGATGGCAGAATTTTACCAACAAGTTGGAATGTTGTTCACTTGAAGAAATATTACTTCTAAGGAAAAGGAATACCCACGGTCAGGTATCATTACGTTCAATTTTATTTAGAACAGGTAAAATTATACTAACCATTTTAGATGATAGGCAAAAAGCTAACTCATAACCAGATGATGATATTAGACCTGAATAGGCACGAGGAAAAAATTGAATTCCCGGTCTAGGGTTACAACTTTCTGATGGACGTTTCAAAGGGTTAAGAAGTCATCATCTAAACTATATACTTTCGAGTCCCGTATGTTTTTCCTTTTCAGGAAAAGGACCACAAGAAAGGAATAGTCAAGTGCTTGAGATTTCATTCTTCAAAGCTCAAACACTTGGGGGACTATACAGTATGGAAGAGGCAAAGAAGACTATCAAAAGAGTCAAAGTTCCAGCCTGAAGATCCATTTTTTCCAACAAATCAAAAGTTACGAGCAGAATCAAAGAGCCAAAGACAAAAACACAAAGCCTGATTCAGAAACCTACAAAGAACATACTCGTGAATATAAATGAATGTTTAGGTTAAAGGCAGCATTTAGTTACAGGAAGAAATTCATAGCCTCGTGTTTATTCAATACTTGTTGTAAATGAAAACAGTTACGAAAGAGTCATAGACAATTCTCATACACATGTAAAATGTTACAAAAGTTTGAATAATATAAAAACTTTCTGCAAAACATTATTCGGAAAAAATATGTGAATTCCTATCTCTTTTTTGTATGTTTACACCATTATGAAGTTGAGACGTCTTCTTCATTAAGTGTCATTCATAAAAGGGCCCTCTTTTATAAATCGTGCTTGTTTAAAAAAGACATGAAGTATTAAAGCATTTTTAATGCAAAGTTGAAAAAGGTGAAACAAAAACCCGAACGTAAAGCATGCAAACACTTAAGAGTAAGACGAAAACTCGAAAAAACACAAGTCATGATGAGAAATATTAATATTATACGACTGTAGAAACTAAGTATTAACTTAGTCCAAACCGAATTGTTTATACAAAATTTCCCCTAAGTTGTCATTGGGGGACTTACTAAACCAAACTTCAACCCCAAATAAGACCGGGGGTAACCACCAATTGTTCCAAAAAAAAAGAGGGGTTGGTAAACTTTCACTAGGCACTGGGAGGATTATCTTCATCAGCATGAGGAGCAGCTTGAGATGGAGAGGCTTGGGCAAAAGATTCATCAGGCACGATCTCATCACCCATTGGAACTTCAACTTCAGGTGATGAAAAATTTTGACTTTGCCGAGACTTTTCAATCATCTCCTTTGTCTTGGAAATTTCAGCTTCTAAGTCAAAATTTTCTTAGCCCATTTCAAACAATATGTCAAGCCGGACATTCAAATAAGCCCAACTCACATAAAAAACTGCCTTATCCTCAAGAGCCTCGTAATCTTTCTCCCATTGTTCAATGTCGACTCTCAGCTCATCTCTTTCAACCACGATAGTATCATAAGAAGCCTGCAAAGGGGCAAGAGATCTTTCCAGAAACTGAATCTTGTTTGAAGATTCACGTAGGTCCTCTTGGGTCTGAGTAAGTGATTGCACAAGTTCACCAGCATAAGCCTCCTTCTGGTCCAACAAAGCCTTCAAGCTTCTTATCTCTCCAGTAGCATGAGAAAGCTGCTCCGCAAAGGAAGACTCCAGGATGTTTTTATCCTTGCCTGCTTGACTTGATGAAGCCTTCTTGATGGCCAATTCTGTTGCAATTACTCTAACCTGCTGCTCTAAGGTGCACTTTTCCTCTTCTGCTGCTTCCATATCAAGTTGAAGGCTCTCAAATTGTTCCTTCCAGTTATCAGCCTCGGTATGGTGGTCATTCATTAACTACTCCATATGTACGATCATTTTCATCAACTCTGCACCAATGAGATTGATCTACACAAAAAAAGGAAAATTAGATACGGCAAAGGCTAGTGTTAAGAAGAAATAACAAGAAGGTTACATTCAAAGATGAGTGTACAATCTCATTCATCCACGTTAAGGATCTATGACTTTCCAATTTTGACTTTTCAACCGGGCCAATCAAAGGCTTTAACCACATATTCGCCTGCACTGATTTCTTTAAGAGGATATCTTCCGCAGGAACCTCGATCATAATTCGCTTCATCTACCCATTGCTAGAACACCCTACTTCAATAATAGAAGGCATGGTAGTAGGGGTAGATGAAGGAGCCACGGGTTGCACAGACGAGGAAGCAGAAACATCGATAGGCACGGCGGACTGAAGTTCCACTGAGCAGAAGGAGGAAAGATGGAAAGAGGCGTCTCCTCTGAAATTGAGCCAAAACCTTGATGGAACAATTTCTCAACTGACTCAGTGGCTGCAGAAGGAGTTTCCTCCTCAGGATATGCAGGGGTAGAATGATCAGGCTCAAGCACGAAAGATGGACCAGTAAGGGGAGCAGATTCGTCATGAGACATGGCTCTTCTTCTTGCTCGTGGCCTACAAACCAACAAGCCTTCCTCCTGCTCCTCTTCATCTTCTAAAGTTTGAGTCCTATCCACTTTCCTTTTTAACGAAGAAGAATTTAAGATAATTTCTTGAGCCTTGGCCAAAGAGAGCTTCGAAGCAGTTATAGCAGCAGCGGCGACACCACAAGCGGGAAACCCTAACAAACAAAAGGGATTAGAGAACTTCGAAAAAGAGAGAAAAGGGAAACATAAAAAAAAACCTACCATGCATTTTTACTTTCCAACCAAACCTTGCAGAAAGGTATTTCAAATAACGTTCTTCCATTGAAGCGATCAACAATAATTTTTCTACCCAACCACGAAAATAGGGAATCTCCTCGACGGTTCCCATGGTTGCTGAAAAAAGACAAAAATAGTCACGGTACTGAACATCTATCAAGAATAAGGAAATAAGTGAGTAAACAAAAACTTACGTGCAAAGTTCCACTTCTCAGGGAAGGGTAAATTTTCTTCACCTACTAATCCACCTGTAGGGGCAGCAACAAGCCTAGCATACCAACATCTATCTTTATCATCATCAGGATTGACTAAAACTCTCTTACTCCTAGCCACAATAGTAAAGATTCCTTGGCGGAATAACTTGGGAGAGTAGAGGTGAATAAGATGATAAAAAGTAAAAGGAAGTGAAGCTCAATTAGCCAAATATCTGAGGCATGCTACTGCCCTCTAGACAATAGGACCGATTTGTCCCAAACACACGTTAAAAATTTGACAAAACTCTATAATGAAAGGGTCGATGGAAGGCCTGAAACCTAAAGTAAAAGGGTAGGTATATACAAAAGAATAGCCTGATTTGTAAGAAGTTATCATTTGATTTTCATTGGGGACCAAGACCGGAAAATCAAATTTCCAATAACAGTCTCTGCGCACAAGAGAAATCAAACCCTCAGTAATTTGAGTAGGTTAAAGATTAGCGCGATCATGAGACGTCATGGAAGAAAGCTGTTTTCTTATGGCTTCACTATCATTTACGAAAGAAAATTCAGCGGGTACAATCTCATCTACCTTTGGTTCGCGAAGTGGTTCACTGGACTCTCTACTCTTAGAAGAAGATCTAGAAGCTCTAACCCTAGAAAAAGATGGAGTAACAATAACCCTAGAAGTTGGTGGGGGAGTAATGTTACGTTGAGAAGAAGAAGACTCTCTACAAGGTGTTGAGCCCAAACTCCTTAATCTACCGCCCCTCCTACTCCGGGTCGGAGAAAAAGAAGGAGATAGTTCATCGACTATTATTACTTTTTTGGGGTCTTGGTTTAAATAAGACATATTTGCATGAAAGAAGGACTTGCAAGCAGCAAAAGAAAGTTAGAAGTTTTCGTAGAAGCAAAGGAAAAAATGCGTATTTATACACAAAGGCAACCGTCAAAAAATGGAAAGATATTGATGTGAAAGTCATTATTAAAACTGTCACTTCGTGACTGATGCAGCCACAAAAAGAACTAAAATGCGCTGATGAATTGTAGAACCAATCCGGAATCACCACGTGGCACATGCATTTAATAGAAGTGACAAGAGAAGTGTACGTTCAGAGACAGATGCAATGACATGAGTAGAACGACGGCAAAAAATTCCCACCATAAATGTGTATCCACTTACCAAATATTCAATTGATAAATAAATGGTAAGTGGGGGGACTATATGTATTGGTAAAAAATAGACATTACACATGTAATATCTTGGATGACAAAGCAGTATACGTGGAACAATGGAAGGGCGAAAGCTGGATGAAAGCTTGGAAAGAGGTATGGAGCAAAGAGGTACGGGGTAAACACTCACGAGATAATTAGAAGCGGAAGCTCCAGTCTAATCGAGAAGTTGAAAAGACACGGTCAGAATGAACAAGGGAAGAATAAAGGGCAGGTTCATAGATCTTCAATCAATGAGCTAAACGTTACAGAATCTTCACACAACGTTTATGATTACCTATTGTAACGTTACATTAATGATATAAATATTCATTAATGCTCAATCATTAAGAAGAGTAGACGTTATATTAAGAAATTTCTTATAAAAGGGAGTAAAATCTCACTCGTATGGACACGTTCAAACCACTACTGAAATATACTGACTTTTATGCTATCTTATTGCTTTCTTATTTACAAGCCTAAATCCTATTATTAGCTAATCTCTTTGGTTATCAGAAGCCCGAGTACTTCTTAAAATAGCTTTGACTAAGAATCCAATTCTTTGGTTAAACAAGTACAACATCAAATAAGCTATTGCCTTTAATATAGGATTTATTAAATTAAAACTTAATAGAAATTCCTTTTTAAGTAAGCTCAAATCTCAAACAGGTTAAGGAGATTTAATTGAGAAACTAATTGAAATAAAATATAACAATTATTGGAATTTGAATTATTGAAATGTGTGTATATATATATATATATATATACGGCGAGTTCAAATTTAAAAGGTCATACAAAGTAGCGTAATACTAATTCCTTTATTTTAAATCACTATATTACTAACAATTTAGTAGGACAGGAGGAAATGATTCAACACAGTAAATTTACTTTGAAAAATAATTCACCAGAGTAATAGTTTCAGGAAAAGAATTCAAGGAACAACGGCAAGTCAATAACTCAATGTCAATAACCCGATCCTCAAAGCTCAGTGGAACCCGAAATACAAATTATCAAAGTCTTGTACAAATGAACTAGGGTCTTATCAGTACCCAGCAATAACCAATTCCTAAGTGAAATGTAAAACTACCGAATAACTTGCACAGTCAGAAAGAAACGCATAAGTACATATATTGATGCGGCGTGAATCCCGACTTATTCCTCCTTAACAATTACATTAACAGTAAATGATATATGTGTGTGTGTGTGTGTGTGTGTGTGTATATATATATATATATATATATATATATATATATATGTTGCAGCGTGATACCCGATACCACCAATCCTCCCTTATTCCTCCTTAATAATTACAATAACAGTAAATAATATTTAATATGTTGCGGTGCGCAACCAGATCCCACCAGTCCTCCCTTATTGCTCCTCAATATATCACTCTTATTCCTCATGTTGCAGCATGCAACCTGATCCCACCTGTCCACCCTTATTCTCCTGTTGCGGCACGCAACTCGATCCCACCAAACATTAGTTTAAATCAATAACAACAACCAATCCACAACTTAATTACCAGAATTTCTACTACCAAGAGTATGAGTACACGACAACAAGAGAATCACGTAAAAATCAAAGGAATAGAACAACCTTTACAAAAACAACAAGACATGTAAGGCACGTGATAACTACACAGGTAATCACAACAATTTAGACATGTATCATATATGCACAGAGTCATAGAGGAACTCACAATTAGGAAGTACCAAACCAACAAGGAAGACAATAACTTCAACTAAGGAAAATAAGGCCAAACAAGAGCAAGAGGTAAATAAATGCTAACAACATCATATAGAGCATGTAAGTGTAGCCTAACAACAAGATACCACATATTATGACAATTTGATCAAAGGCATGGAAAAAGACTAGACAATCTAACCGTTCAACACCACATATAAAATGTATACCCATTCGTCACCTTGCGTACATAGCTTTCACATATCGAGATAGCACAAGTGACTCAATTCCTAAGGGGTGGTTTTCTCCCACATAAGGTTAGACAAGATACTTACCTCGAATCGCTTAACTTAATCTGAAACCATGAGTATCCAAATTCGAATGGTCCAAATTGCATACTGTAAATAATACTACAAGTAACTACTTCAGCTAATGAATTTGAAGCTAAGGCAAGAAAATAAGAAAAACACCCAAAAAGCCTCCCCGGGCCCACGTCTCGGAATTCGACAAAAATTACAAAACTAGAATCCTCGTTCACTCACGAGTCTACCCATAGCAAATTCCTCAAAATCCGACATCAAATGGTCATTCAATTCACCAAAATAAACTCTCCAAATGTCCTCCATTTTTCTCCAAATGTTCACCCCAAACTCCCAATTTAGATGACAAAAATCAAGACGCAATCATGGAATTTAACCAAAATTAAGTGAAGGACACTTACCCAATTACTCCTCTAAAAATCCCCTCTAAAATCGCCCTCTCCCGAGCTCTCTAATGAAATATTGGAATTATGAACTCAAACCCTTGTTTTGAACTTTAAACATTCGGCCCAATTATTCCTTTATCGCGATCGCGGAAATAGCCTCGTGATCGTGAAGCACAAATAAGGCTGCCCCTCAATTAACCTTACGTGATCGCGTAAACACCTACACGTTCACGAATCACTTCTACAAGACACAACGCGATCGCAACCTGCCTCACGCAATCGCGTAGTGCAATCGCCTCCGCTCCCCTTCAACTCTAATACCCTATGCGAACGCGACACAGGCCACGCGTTCGCGAAGCACTACCTCACACGCGAACGCGAACGCGATCGCGACCCAAACTCTGCGATCACATAGAACAACATCACCTATGCCTCAATTAAGCTTACCCGATCGTGACCTCCTCCTCGCGATCGCGAAGAACAAATCTTCTGCAACAAACACCAGAAAAATCTGCCAACCTTTCAAGTCCAAAAATAACCTGTTGAGCTTCCGAAACACACCCGAGGCCCTAGGGACCTCGACCAAACATGCCAACACATCCCATAATATCACCCGAACTTAGTCGAATCCTTGGAACACTCAAAACAACATCAAACTACCAAATCGACTCAAAATACAAGCCTAAGGATTTCTAAACTTTCGAAATTTGCCTACGATGCCGAAACCAACCAAACCACGTCCGAATGATTTGAAATTTTGCACACACACCAAAAAAGACATTACGAACCTACTCCAACTTTCGGAATTCCATTCCGGCCCCATAGCTAATTTTTCACTGCCGACCGAAAATCACCAATAATCCAATTTCGCCAATTCACTCCTAATTCTACCACTGACCTCCGAATAACATTCCGAACACGCTCCTAAGTCCCAAATCACATAACGAAGCTATCCGAACCATAAAAGCTTTTTTCGAGATCATTTACCTATAAGTCAACTTACGGTTGACTTTTCCAACTAATTAACCAACTTAAGAGACTAAGTGTCTCAATTCTCTCCACAACCACTCCGAACCCGATCCAATCAACCTAACACAACATAAAAGAGTTGAACCACACAAAATGAAGCAGAAATGGGGGAAACAAGGCTAAGACTTTCGAAACGACCGATCGGGTCATTACAAAAACCCAATGTGGTTTGGTTTGATTTTGTTTAGTATTGGAAAATAGAACCCGACCATAAATAGTTTTGTTTGGTTTTAACTAAAAAAAGTCAAACCGAAACCAACTCAGCCTGGTAGTATATAAATATTTAATGTAATTTAATTTATAAATACTTCTTAAAAAATTTCACAGCTTTATTTTTAATGTATTATTATAAGTTTAGACTTAACATTCTTGAATGTAAATAACTTTTAAAATTCATAAATGTAGTAACTCAAACAAAGTTCAAATCAATACTAATGTTAAGAAAACGAAATTCAATTCAATACTAGGAATGACGATAGTGTTGGATAATTATTTTAGTTTTATATAGGTTTATAATGAAAATGCATAACTTAGTTTATCTTTTTCTTTAGTGCTTAGTTATGTAATTAATATTAGTACTTATTAGCTATACTTATTTTAGAATAACCTATATAGTATTTTTAGATTATGTTAATTTTCATTGTGGCTAATTAATTAGCAATATTTTTTTTATGTAATTTTATTATTTTATCTTTGTTATTGAATATTTTAGTATAATGCTATGAATTATCTCATATTATTATGTTAGTTTATCGAAAAATACATTAAATAGTTGTATTTACTAGGATTTAAGACATATCTGGAGCACAAGTTACATGTTTTATGATATGAAGACTTCACCGAAAAAAACCTGAAAATCCGAAAACCCTGAGAAAAATTGAGATTGAGAAACCCGACTTTGTTGGTTTAGTTTGGATTATAAATTTAAAAACCCGACAATATTAATTTGGTTTGATAATTGAAAAATCCGAACCAATCCGACCTATGTACACCCCTAGTTTCCACTTCATGCTTGAGAAGAGGGGGTAGGCCGTTGGCGTGTATGTGAACACCGTACAATTTTGGGGGCTGGTAGATATTTGACCATTTACCGCCATGTGATGCCGCAAGTGGATCCAATGCAAGTAGCCACGTGTGCCATTTTTTACTAAAACCCACTTACTATTGGGTTTCAACAGTGTGTGAATTCGGCCGCAACATTTGTCTTGGACCTTTTATGTTCAAATTAGGGGTTTTGGGATGGTGTGACAATGTACTTATATAATTGACAAAAAATAGTCCTAGTTATAGAGATTGACATCAAATAGCCCATAAATATATATCACAACAATAATATGTATATCAAAATGTATATCACAACTTTATTTTTCTTCTTTACCAAAAAAAAACTTTATTTTTCTTGTTTTTTATATATAAAAATATATATTAAAATTTTATTATCCTTCTTTATTACCTAAAATATAGAATGATAAATACAATTAGTTAGAATTTATTTTTATCTCTATATCAATGTATATCATAAAGAAAATAATTTTACTATTTATATATCACAGTGTATAACACATCAAATAATGTGTATATCAAATATATATTAAAAGTTTATTTTATTCTTAGTGTATACCAAAATGTATATAATTTTTTTTTGTATATCAAAATGTAAATAAAAGATATTTTTTCTCTTGTATATTTCAGTGTATAATACATAGTTTCTGGTGGAAATATACTAATATATTTGCTAGAGATATATTGATATACACAATGAGAATTAGATATATTATTTGTATATCATCGTGTATAACATATTAATAATGTGTATATCGACAAAATATATTAAAATTTTATTTTTGTATAACAAAGTTTAGATTGAAAACTCAAGTTCAAGACGACTCCACACGTTTATCCCCTATTGTATCCCGTGTATATTTCTATGTACATCCATGATATCTCATGTATATCATGTGTAGCTAACCCACCCTACCCCCTCTCTCCATAAAGGCTTTATTTTTCTAAATTTCAAGTTTACAGGTTCAGAATTTTACAAGTTCAGAAGTTATGAGTTCGAAGGTTTATGTGTTTGGAAATATATTTTTCACACGTGTATCCCCTATTGTATCCCGTGTATATCTCTATGTACATCCATGATATCTCATGTATGTCATGTGTAGCTGTGTATATTCATGAAAATTTATGTTATATATACGATATACAATGTGATATACACGGGAATCCATAAAAAAATTATGTTGTATACACGATAAACAAACTGATATACACATATGTCCTTAAAAATCTGTCTGGATATACAATGAACACGATATACAACGTGATATACACATGTCGCAGTTGATTTTTTAGGTCTGATTTTTCACTTGAAACAAGTTTAATTCACTTCTAATCTTTCTCAAATTTTGTATATAGCCTCGTTTATGTATTTTCAACCAGTATCAATCACACCCACTCGTTCAATCCAACCAAAAAAAAGTAGAGAGAAGAAAAACAATGTTGAAATATATTTTTTCATTCTTAATTTTTGCTTCTGATTTTCTCTGATGTGAGATTAACCTTACCTTTTCATCCCACTAATTTTTTTTTTTTTTGCATAATTTGCAAGAATTTTTTTTAAACTACGAAAGCGAAAGAGAAGAGATAGAAGATGAAATACAAGGAGAGAAAGGGGGAGGGAAGCCAAAATAAGTAAGTAGTTTTTCTTAGAGAGAATATATAAGAGAGTATTTTTTTAGGATTTGGCTTTATAGTGCCAATTGTTTGGGGCTATCTTTGTCAAACCTAATGTAAGGCTAAAAAATTGTCCATTCCTGTTATGTGTTGTTATAGGATGCCAATTTGTCTTCAAATTAAGGTTTGTTCAATTAAGGAAAAGTACATTATGGGCCGGGCCTCGGATGTTTTTATTCTTGTAAACAAACGTTTCCAGACCAAATCTATGAACGAATTAGTGTGAGAAAACTATCCTCTATAGGCCCTCAAAATTTTAATAGCCCGTATTTTTTCCCACTTACACGAAATGGCCCTTCGGCCCAAACATATTGCATCTAATAGCCCGAAATATTTATTTTATATATTTTTTGTATAGTAACAGTCTATTTTGTAAATTTTTTGTATAGTGACAGTCTATTTTGTATAGTGACAGTCTATTTTGTATATATTTTGTGTAATGACAGTCTAGTATATATAAATTGTATAGTGACAATCTATTTAGTATATTTGTGTATAGTGACAATCTATTTTGTATATATTTTATATAGTGATAGTCTATTGTATATAAATTGTATAGTGAGAGTCTATTTTGTATATTTTTTGTATAGTGACAGTCTATTTTGTATAATAACAATCTATTTAGTATATATTTTGTATAGTGACAGTCTATTTTATATATCTTTTGTATAGTAACGGTCTATTTAGTTTATATTTTGTATAGTGAGTCAATGTATATACTTTGTTTAGTGACAATCTATTGTATATAAATTGTATAGCGACAGTCTATTTAGTATATTTTTGTATAGTGACAATCTATTTTATATATATTTTGAATAGTGACAGTCTATTTTAGTATATTTTTTGAATAATGACAGTCTATTTTTGTATGTATTTGTTACAGTGACATGTAGGCACATTAGAAGAAAAATGACGTGTAGTTAAAACCTTCCACCCCATCCCTTGTTGTCTTTCCATTCACCATTAATTTCTCTCTCATTTTCAAAGTTTAGAACATATTAAAATAATTTGCCATAGTCTCATCTGATTGATCGGAGTCGACTGTAGTCGGAACATATCCTGCAATTTGTTTCTTTCTATTCTCTACTCCATAGCCTCTCTCCTCCACAAAACAACCCTTCTCATCAGTCCCAAAAACAGTAAAAAGCTTTGCCGGAGTTCGGTAGGAAAACATCCATCCGATGACGCGTCTCCATCTTCTTACTCATGTTTATGCCGATGTCTCAGCCTCATATGATGTTTTAAATGAAGAAGCAGAAGAAAATAGAAGCAGCAGCAGCAGCAGCAAATTGGTGACACAAATTTTGACCATTACCAAGAATACTATGAAGAAAAATTCAAGGCAACAAACGCAGATACATTTCTTCTTAATTCTCCACCTTGGTATACTTCTTTAGACCCACATCTAATGCTAAAGAGAACAAGAGTTTCATATTATCCAGCTTATAATGTTGACTCTTTAAGACCACTTGCTTACCATGCACAAGGAAACAAATTTCAAATAGGTATGACATTGAAACACTCCCATAAGGCTTTAATAGAACCTTACTGGTTTAAGCTCAGCAAGGCATATTCACAACCATAAGAGAGACCTTGAATATCTTTATCGTCTCTACATTACATATCTAAAACCCCAGTGCAAGAAAGCCTTCTTTTTCAGCCTTGACCAAAACTCAAGGCTTTACCAACTTTCATCAATCATTTCCTTTACTTTCAGACCAATAAAATTCCAAGGGCCCTAAATCTCTGATAAACACATTTCATTCCTTCTATGCCAATAAGCTTGACCTTCTTTCCCCTTTTAGACCATCAGAAAAAATTAACCACTTCCATCTAACAATTCAAATAATCGTAAGTTAGTTAGTACTGCCTAATACTATTTCATAATTAACTGGGCATTGTACCAACTTGTTATTTCTTTCAGACCATAATCTTAAACAGTTTTTTCTTTTAAGATGGCTGGTTTTAAACCTTCTATGTTATTTTCTACAATTAATTACTCAATGGGCCAGGAATTAACACCAGAGCAAGGGGAAAAATTGAAGAAGCTAAAATTAGAGATGAAAAGAGGGGGATTGCTTGTTGATGGGGAAACTTCATAATTTGGAAACTATAATTGATGGGTTGAAACAATCGATGATGGCGGTGATTGAAGCGGTGAAGCATCTACGAGGATCGGCGGTGAGGTCTATCTTTGCAGCCATGGCATGGTCGCCTCTCTTTCCGCATCTGTCCTTGCAGATTTGAGCCTCTTAGTTACATACTTTTGGGCTAGCCACTAGAATTACTTTTGGGCTATAAAATATATATTGCAATTTTTGGGCTATCGGGTGATATATGTTTGGGCCGATGGGCTATAAATGAATTTTGCTCAATTAGTGATGTAGTTCCTTGTGCGTGTAAAGTGTAAACTCTTTATCCGTAAAACGTTATAGTTAAATTTCTTACGTGGTTTATACAAGCGAATTGATTTGATCCAAAACGATAAATAAATTGGATTAAAATAAGACTTAGCATTGAAATCAAAGGGAATGGCAGGCCTGGATCCGGGAGGGATGCTTCCGGGGATAGAAATAAGAGAAATATAAAACAGAAAGTAAAGTTGTATTATTTAACTTGAGAATAGAATGTAGCATAAGTTTTGCCAAATATTTCGTCCCTCTACAATGGTTGTTGAAACTACTATTTAAACCTATACATAGGAAACAAGATCCTAGGATCAAGCCCCTCTTAAATGTCAATAATTAAGGTCATTGATGAATATGTAACGGCATGCCATGAATGCAAAAGTTCTCTGTAAACACTGCTTGTTTAATACTACGGAATATTCTTTATTAAATGTCATCTGGTGATAAACATTCAACCCGCTCACGTTGATTATGATCCATTCGAGGCCTATCCTATGTTGACTGTAGTTATTGTTCCCGATCTTGGTTCTTACTTGATTTTTCTTCTGCTTGTCTCTAGCTCCATATGTCATGCTATCATTAGATTATTCAATATAAACCGATTTTACCCTATACAGATAATCCCCATGCTTTCCGGTGGCATATCTTTGTGTCACTGGGAAGTTGGTGAAGATCCCTTTCTTGGCAGAAAATCTTCTGAAAACCTTCTGAACAGTCTTTGACGCTTGACAAGGCACACATCTTCTTGCATTTAATACCCCGAACACATGTTGCCCCACAGTTCATCAATATTTTTTCCGGTTCTCGAGGCAATGATGACCACGATTTTAGCCGTATATATCTTTACTTATACTCATCATTTTACCTATTTCTCTTCTAAAATTTCATAAGTTCTTTCTGCACTTAATCTTCTTATGCTTTCATCTCTCTCCGATTTTCTTCAAAACACTCTATCATTTCTTACTATTATGGCTTCTTTTACTGAATCTTTTAAGAACTTTGATCTTCTCTTTGGTGGAGGCCCGACGAGAAGCAAAGATAAAAAGGTTGATATTGATGCTGATCCTCCTACAATAAGCACCATCATACACAAATACTTGAGCACTGTTAATGACTTCCAAGAGAAGTTCCCTTCTACGAATCCTCGAACTTGGAGGCTGTTAGCAGGGATCCTTCTTCTATTCGCCCTTATAATATTCCTACTATGAAGGAGGATTATAACTGACCAGTCCTAAACATCATTGTTCCTGACATGGTGGAGTAGGTTACCTTCACCAAGAAAGGTTTTACGTATGTCTATATGTACCCTTTCACTTTTGGCACATTTTCTTTGAGTAGGGGACTTGACCCCGTGATCTTGGAGTTATGCCACCGGTACAAGGTCTGCTTTGCACAAGTAGGCTTTTCTGTGTGGCAAACAGTGACTTGTCTGCGCCAGTTGTTCAGGAGATGGGGAAAACCCTAACCCTAGCACCCATGATGAATCTCTACTCGCCCAAAATCTTCAGTGGGGGAGTAATAAAATTTAGTAAACGTGGTCACCACGCCTTACTTACCAACATAGACGATGATAATGACCATGGATGGATTGAGCAATTTGTCATAATTTCTACCAGGGATATCATCCCGACCACAACTTTATCTTTTCCCGAATCATGGAGTCGTTCACGTAAACTAGTAATCTACTCATTTCTTTCTCTGTAAAAAAATGGTTCCCTGCCATTGTTGACACTTTTATTTCCGCTATTTCGGCTACTCGGTAGACACCACCAAGGGTTGAAGGCCCGGACCAATAGGTTCAGAAATTCTGGATATTACTACGCCAATAACCCATCGGTGGAAGGAGATGGCCCCCAAATACCGATGGAAGGCCAAGAACCACGGTAAACCGAGTCTTTCTACCTTCCGCCTCCGTGTGTACATAATAAAATTTACTTACCATATCCGTTTGTTTTATTCAGGACTCTCGTGGTCTATTACATGCCCTGAAGTCAAGGTTTTGGTCGATCCTACGGAGGCTGTGAAATTTCTACAAAAGCCCTCGACGCTGTTTCTTATGGGGTACTTCCTATCGAAGTCCCCCGACAGAGAACAAGCGACCAAAAAGGAGACACTTTTCCTCGGTTGGGTAAAGAAGGCCACACCTGAGCCAGTTTTCATCGCAGTGGTCATTGAAGATCATGGGGAAGCTAGAGATGAAAAGGCTTCCCTTCAAAGGAGACATCGACCTTTATTAGCTCAACCAGATGCTCAATCGAGAGAGCTTTTAGAACTTACCGATGAAGATTCCCAAGCACTATGGGGCGAGATGGATCTGGTAGATAATGTCAACTCCTACTGTCATGTCCCCGTTGCTGTTCTTGGTCCAAAGAGTTCAGGATTCGGGCCTTTTCTACTTTCAGTTAATGAGAAACCTATAATCAGAATTGCCCATTTTGCAAATTCTTCTCAACCTACAACACCAACAAATTCACACCCCTCTACAACAATTGCTCCTACACCACCAACATCCATTGTATACTCTCTGCTGGCCGCAGATGCCCGAGATGAGGGTGCTTCTCCTCCCCAGTCCCCCGACCACGGGAATTTGGGGCAAAATTACTCAACCCTTCTCCAGATCCCTGAGGAAGGAGGAGTGCCAGTCTCTCGATTTCGAAGGGGTGCCATCTGAATGGGGTGGAGCTCGCCAACTATATGAAGCAACTGGATTCTGATAAATATAAGAAGAAGATACACTCCCTTTATGGGGAATGCATGTTGAAAACGCCATTCACAATGCGGCAGTGGTACCGTACTTTTTCTCTTACTGCTTGTTCTTTATTTATCTGTTATAATATGTTTTCTGACTTTGATATACGTTTTGCAGGCCAACTTCCTTGCATCCGAGGGCCTTCAGAGATTGATCCTTGATAAAGAAGAACTTATGTTCGAGTGGAATCATTTGTTGGCTGAGAGGGACCAACTTACTACTCATTTCTCGGTGCTGGAGGCAAAGGCTGCTGAGGCGAGTGAGCTTGAGGCCCGGTTGCAGCTAAACGAGCAGGATTTCATGGCCCTTAGACAAGAAGACACTCAACTAAATGTACAGTTTCAATAACTAGGGCTAAGTGGGCTAAGGTTCAAGATTCTATGATCGCTGCTGCCGAGCGTGAGTTTGCCTCCATTGAACGAGTGAATAATTTGGAGGCAACCTTGAAATCCAATGCCGAAGAGGCTGCTGCTGCAGAGAAGAAGCGGGCTCGGATGGAAGAGAGGTTTAAGAAGATCATGGAGCAAAATCGAGTTCACATATCTACAATCTGTGATCTTGATATTAGTCTTGGCGCCACAAGGTCTGAGCTGGGTGGTCTCTAGGCCAAGATTGACTAGCTTAAGTTAAAACTTCAGTTCTAAGAAGATTCCCTTGTGTTTGAATCGACATACGTTATGTATCGTATGAGGAGAAAAACCTTGGAGGAGGCCAAAGCAGGCATCATTGATATTGATGATGCAATTGCCAAGGCTTGATCACTGGAGTTAACTGCTCGAGAACGTCTCCTGGCTAAGCCTGATGCAACTGACTCTTCGAGTACTGGTTCTGAGTATTCGGGAATCGAGGAAGAAGTTGAAGGGAATGATGATGAAGGCCAAGATCCTGTACCGGAGGTAGATCCACCCACTTCTCCGGTGGAGGGGGGAGGGGGGAAGGCGTAGATGCCTCTCTCCCCTTTGTTGGTAGTGATAAAGTTTAGATTTCCTCTTTTCTTTATTATTTTCCTTTGTTATTTTATACTTATGCTGTTTGACATGTTGATAAATAAAAAAGACTTTTTTAAAAGTATCACACAAAGTTTATTCTTTTTGCGTCGAATTAGATAAGGCTTGAGGTGTATTTTCGTTTGATAGCTTTTGGGTTCTAGACATAAACTCTTCCAGAACCAACCTTTTACTATGAGGGTTTCATAAGAGAGGGCCCTCTTATGTTTGTGGTGCTCTTGAAGTGGACGTCTCATGTTCATTCCGGCACAAGCATTTGATGTTTTCTGTTAACTTTCAAATGATAAAATTAACTCATCAATTGGACAAGAAACAAGATAAAAATAAAAGGACTTTATTTATTCCATCCATCTTTAAAAGTACATATGCATTCGTTTTCTGAAAAAATAAATTGCCAATACCTGTGGCTAACTTATACAACTTATTCCTACGGGTATGGTCGTGCAGTCCCCGGCCCCGATGATATATTATTATTTTCGGGTCTCGTAGTGCCGGTTTTTGTGGCAATCATGTTGCCTTATCCAATACTATTTCCCCCTAGTGTTCGAATGCGAAGTATGCAAATTGGAACACTAGAAGTCTTGCTCCGCTAGGTAAAGCACTTATGAACGGTTGAATAGCAGTTGGTTTGATGGCAAGCTTTACTTCCCACTAGGAAATTTCCATCGAGCCAAAGACTATTTAACCATCCCGTAGTGGATTATTGTTTCAATGCCTTGTCATTTAAAGGTCTTGACTTTGGCGATGACGCTTCCTTCGTAGTATGCTTTCCGTTGTTGCCTCATTAAAAACCTTTCCAGAAAAATATGATTGGTACAAAAAATTGGTCGAAGGGAAAAAGAGTGCAGCATATACTTTTAGTATAGGCATGATCCATCAGCAATGATACCTTTTGATATGAGTCACGTTCCACTTGCTAAGAAATTTGACTCTATCTTGATTCTCCAGCTTATATGATCCTTTACCAGTAATAGTTGAAACCTGGTAGGGGCCTTCCCACGTCGGACCCAGCTTCCCAGCGTTGATTTCTCAAGTGTTCTAAGTCACTTCCCTTAAAATCAAGTCTCCTGCTTTAAAGTAGCGGAGATTGTCCCTCCGGTTATAGTATCTTTCCATCCTTTGTTTCTAAGCCATCCAAGTTCATGCGTTCATCGAGAAGTTCCATTTTCACCAGCATTGCCTCATTATTTCCTTCTTTATCTGTTCGAAAGATCCATAAGGTTAATTCTCCTACTTCGACCGGGATCAGAGCTTCCGCGACCGTATACGAGAGAGAAAGGTGTCTCCCCCATTCTTAATTTTGTCGTCGTCCGGTACGCCCCGCAACTTTTTGGGCCACTTGTCTTTAGCCGCTTCTAACCTCTTTTTGAGGTTTTGAATAATCATGTTATTGGTCGATTCCACCTGCCCATTAGCGCTCGGATGGTATTGTGAGGATGTAATCCTTTTGATTTTCTGGTCATCAAGAAATTTTCAAGTTATCATGGGCAATCTCCTTCGAAATTTTGAAGCAGCAAATTATGTTTTCCCACAGGAAGTCGACCACTTTGCGCTCATCTATATTTTGGTAAAGACATGCTTCGACCCATTTAGTAGAGTAATCAGTTAAAATTAAAAGGAATCTTACCTTTCCAGGACTCGGCGACAACGACCCAATTATATCCATTCCTTATTCCATGGGGATAGTACCAAATGCAAGAGTTCTGCCGGTTGGTGTATCAATTATGCATTGCTGACATTTGTCACATTTCTAAACGAACGCCTTTGCGTCCTATTCCATATGAGGGTAGTAGTATCCTGCCATCACCAGCTTTAGCACCAACGAATCTGCGCCAGAATGGTTCCCGCAAATTCCTTCATGGACCTCTCTCATTACGTAGTCCGCCTCCAAGGCTCCTAAACATTGGGCTAACGGGCCTTGGAAAGATTGTCTATATAATTGTCCACCCAAGAGGCTGTAGTGAGTAGCTTTGGTGCATAGTGTCCGAGACGCCTTCGGATCTTCGGACAACTTTCCATGTCGAAGATAATCGATGAACTCATTCCTCTAGTCCCGAACTATGGTTGTATTTACTTCACAATAGCCATCCATATCCATCACCGAATACATAAGTTAAACGACAGTGCCGGAGTTGGATCCGTTCATCTCCGTGGATGACCCCAAATTGGCCAATGCATCTGCTTCTACGTTCTTTTCCCTCGGGATGTGTGTGATCGACCATTCCCTGAATTATGCAACCAAAGTTTGAACTTTAATCACATATTATTGCATGTATTCCTCCTTTGTGTCGAAAATCCTATATACTTGGTTTACTACCAGTTGGGAATCACATTTGATCTCTATGACCTCGGAGTGAAGTCCCCGGGCCAGTTCGAGTCCTGTAATCAAAGCCTCATACTCGGCTTCATTGTTAGTTAATGGAACAGTTTTAATGACCTGCCTCAGGATTTCCCCCGAAGGCATGATTAGGACCACCCTAAGCCTGGACCCTTTCATATTAGAAGCTCCGTCTGCGAACAAGGTCCAAACTCTTGATGTCGACTCCGACACTATCTCCGCTTCCTTAGTAGCCAAGGTTTATAACCCGGGACTGAAATCGGCCACAAAGTCAGCCAAAGCTTGTGATTTGATCGCAGTCCTATGCTTGTACTCAATATCAAATTCGCTAATTTCAACTGCCCATTTGGCCAACCGACCTGACAACTCAGGTTTGTGAAGAACATTTCTCAAGGGAAAGGTTTTCGCAACAACTATCAGATGGCACTAAAAATAGGGCCTAAGATTTCGAGAGGCGACTATGGGAGCTAAGGATAACTTTTCAAGGTGCGGATAACGAGTCTGCACTCCCGATAAAATTTTACTAACATAATAGATATGAAATTGTGTTCCTTCATCCTCTCAGACTGGAACAACACTTACTGCTACTTCCGGTACCGCCAGGTATATTAACAACTGTTCACCTTCTCAAAATTTTGATACTTGATAAATAACATTTCAGGTCGTTTAAGGACCGTTGACATTCGTGAGTCCATTCGAAATTGTTCTTCTTCTTCAGAAGTGAGAACAAGTGATGGTATTTTTCCGTGGATTGGGAGATGAACCTGCTTAGAGCGGTCAATATTCTGATTAGCCTTTGGAGTTCTTTTGCTTGTCAGCTGGTCTGAGATGTCCTCGATGGATTTGATCTTATTGGAATTTACCTTGATCCCCATTTTGTGAAATCAATAAACCCAATAACTTAATGGAGCCAACCCCGAACACACATTTTTCTGGTTTGAGCTTCATGTTGTGCTTCCTCGGGATATCACAGGTTTCCTGGAGGTGTTTTAAATGATCACCTGCATTCAAATACTTTACTACTATGTCATCTATGTATACTTCCATTGTTTTACATATTTGTTTCTCGAACATATTGTTCACGAGCCTCTAATAAGCGGCTCCAGCATTTTTAAGCCCGAAGGGCATCACACACTATATGTGCCAAAGTTCATTATGAACGAAGTTTTTTCCTGATCTTCTTGGTTCATATTAATTTTATTTTACTCGGAATAGGAATAAAGGAAACTCATTAACTCGTGCCCGGCCATTGCATCAACCATTTGATCAATGTTTTGCAGTGGGAAACGAGTCTTTAGGGAGCGCCTTATTCAAGTATTTATAATCTACATAGATTCGAAACTTGTTATTCTTTTTTGAAGCTAAAAATTAATTAGCTAGCCATTCAGGATACTTTACCTCCCGGATATAATCGCTGTCAAGATCAAGTTGCCTCTTCCTTAACAAATCTGTTTCTGACCTCGGCTATCGAGCATTTCTTTTTCCTTATCGGAGGGACTCTTGGGTCCAGGCTTAGCTTATGCACGACCACCTCTAGTGGGACACCTGTCATAAGCGAGTGTGACCATGCGAAACAATTAACGCTAGTTTTAAAGAAATTAATAAATCCTAACCTGAGCTCGGGATTAAGTCTTGTTCCCAAGTGAAATTTTTTCTCCAAGAATTCCTCAAACAAAGCCACTTGTTCGAGTTCTTTTGCCGTGGATTTGGCCGCGTCTGTCTCTTTAGGTACCTAAAACTATCTCGGTACTTGTGAAATTTTGATGACTCCTCGCCTTTATCATCTTCACTCGGCTCATGAGTAGGCGTTGGTTCATATAATAGCTATTTGTTGGGTTCCTTCCCTTTACTACTGAAAATTGACACTTCATTCATTTCTCTTGTTGCCGGTTGATCTCATTTTATTTGCTTGATTCTCTCTAGGTCAAGAATTTTAGCAGTTGGTGATATGTTGATGGTACGGCCTTCATCTCGTGTAACCATGGTCTATTGAGAATTATGTTGTAGCCTATGTCACCAACCACCACTTCAAATAAGGTGGTCTTCATAACCCTTTCAACGTTCGTGGGCTGCAGGATCTCTCCTCGAGTTGTCACACTTACTAGGTTGAACCCAGTGAGGATATTTGTTTCCGGAATAATTTTTTCTGGTTAATTTATCTTGTTCCAGCACTCTCTATTGAATGATGTTAGCAGAGCTTCCTGGATCGACCAAAACATGTTTAATCTTGAAATATGGAATATTAAGAGAAATTACCAGTGCGTCGTTATTGTGATGATCCAAAGGGTCATATTATAAATTAAGGCTCCATTCCAGGCTCATTAGCCTTAAATAGATTAATTGGATATACCTCGATTTGCGTGCACAGTCCAGGCGTGAAACATGAAGGCTTTTATGTGAAAATGTGAGAAATAATAATTTTTAGAATTTAAAATTTGGTTTTAGTTGACTTGTTTCAATATTTTGAGTGAAAGGACCCGGATCCGTGTTTTGACGATCTCGGGAGGTCCGCAGTAAAATATGGACTTGGGCGTATGCCCGGAATTGAATTCCGAGGTCCCTAGCTTTAGAAATCAATTTTTGGAAGAAAAATGTTATGCTGGATTTTTAAGGAAATAAATAAATGAATTAATGTTTGAACTTATTGATATCGGGCTCGTATTTTGGTTCCAGACCCCCGTACAGGTTTGTTATGATATTTAAGTCCTATCTGTGAAATTTGGTAAGAATCGAAGTTTATTTGACGTGATTCGGACGTCCGGTTGAGAAATAGTGAAAGTTAAGTGTTCTTGAAAATAATGATGAGTTTTGAGGTTAAATTCATATTTTTAGATGTTATTTTCATGATTTGAATGCACGAGCAAGTCCGTATGATGTTTTTAAACTTGCGTGCATGTTTGGTTGGAGCCCAGAGGGCTCGGGTGAGTTTTGGATAGGCTACAGGATGTTTTACACTTAGGAAGAACTGTTGTTTTGTTGTTTCTGGTGCGCAGGTAAATTGCTCTTCGCGTTCGCGTTGCTTCATTCGCGAAAACGTAGTGTAAAGTGAACTGTGGCCATTTTTGCGCTATGCGAACGCAGAGCTCAGGACACGAACACGGAGCATCGGTGGGCTAAAGCTTCGCAAACGCGTCCAGGCCACGCGAATGCGATGTGTTAAGTGGGCCTGGGAAAAGGGGCCGATTACTCTATGTGAACGCGGACACATGGTCGCGAACACGATGACCAAAGGAATCCAAGTTTCATGAACACGGTCCATCCAATGCGAACGCAAAGGATATTGGGCCTGACCCATCGCGAACGCGGCAGGTCCATCGCGAACGCGATGAAGGCCTACCCAGTCATATAAAAACCAGTTTTAAAACGGGCAGAATCTATTTTTACCAATTTTAGGACTACAAAGACCTAGAAGCAATTTTCTTCACACAAATTCATTCCCAAGGTGTTGGTAAGCAATCCTAAACTCTTCTCTTTCAATTACCCAATGTTTTTCACCACTTTTCAATCCAAAATCAAGAATTTTCATGGTAAAAATTGAGGGTTTGGGTAGAATTAGGGAATTTTGTAAAAAATAAATTTTGACCTCAAATGGGGGTCCGGTTTTCGAAACTAACTGCATATTCAGGCTCAGGGTGAATGGGTAAATGGAATTTGGTCTGGACCCCGAGTTTGGACCAAGCGGGCCAGGGGTCGGGTTTTAACTTTTTTTGAGAAAACTTAGGAAAATAATGATTTTTAAGTAAAGTTAGTTCCTTTAGCATAAATTAATGATATTAAACTAATTATGGTTAGATTCGAGCGGGTTAGAGGCAACTTTGAAAGGAAAGCCGGTAATTGAGCAGTGAGTGGCCTGCAAAGTTGAGGTAAGTGTTTCGTTTAACCGACTTGAGGGAATATGAATCCCCACTTAAATGCTATGTGAATTTTCATGTTTGTGGTGTATATGTGAGGTGATGAGTATCTATGCACCAAAAAATTATTGTTGAACATGGTCTCTTCCCCGTTTCCAATTATTTGCTTACGGGCTTAATTGTTTCATGATCATTGAGGTTTATATGTCTATTTGGATTTGTTAATTTATTGATAAGTATTGATTCAAGTATTTTGGAAGTGTTGGTTGTTATCTTGGTTTTTTTATGTTACATAAGGATTGAGCTAGATGTCAGAGTTACGATATGAATATAATTTCCGGTTGGTTTCATTGTGAAATGATAATTGATGAAGTTTATGAGTTTTACAGTTTCCGTTTACAATTGTTGATACAAAAATGTTGTGAAAGCCTTGGCCTGAGTTGTGAAACTTTTTCACAAATAAACTGGTATGATATGTCTGGTGAGAGCGGGTTGCACGCTGCAACAAGGAGTGCTAAGGGTGGACAGGTGGGATCGGGTTGCATGCCACAACAGGAGAAATAAGGGTGATATATATATAGGGAGGAGCAATAAGGGTCGATAGGTGGGAGCGGGTTGCGCGCCGCAACAAGGAACGATAAGGGAGAATATTTATGTTTTATTTATTTTCAAAAATAAGGATTTGGAAAACTCCGATTTTATTAAAAGGTTTTCACACTCTTATTTTTTTCTATGATTAAAATTGGAAGTTGGAAAATTTGAGGAGTTGATTACAGTTAATATCTGAAAAGAGTTATCCGAGTTATTTTTATTTACTGTTGCAAGTTACTAGTTATCGAGTTTATTATTATTATTATTTCTTCCTTGCTTTATTATATATATTGTTCACAGGTTTTATTGTTAATTCCCCGCCATAGCCTCGTCACTACTTTGTCGAGGTTAGGCTCGACACTTACTCAGTACATGGGGTCGGTCTACTGATACTACACTCTGCACTCTTTTGTGTAGATCCAGGTACCGGCCAAAGTTAGGAGATCTTAGTAGGTGCGCATTTTCGTTCGTAGACACGAGGTAGATCTGGTGGCGTCCGCACATTCCTGGAGTCTTTTCTTTACGTTATAGACGTTGTTTTATTTCTTTTAGAACAGAGATATATTTTTTCAGCCCATTATTTGCAGTATTCTTAGTAGTTCGTGAATTGTGACACCAGACCATGGGGTATTTTTCTAGTTATATATTTAGTTCGTGGTTCGGATTATTATTGATCTTTATTAGTCTTCATTTTTAAATTGTCTCACTGTTTTTAAGTAAATATTCAAAGGAAGATGGTTAATTAAATTTCTAACATTGTCTTGCCTAGCAAGTATTGTGTTAGGCTCCATCACGATCTCGTGGGTTGGGAAGTTGGGTCGTGACAAGTTGGTATCAGAGCAATAGGTTGCATAAGTCTCACAATTCACTAACAAGCTTGATAGAGTCTGAGGGTTTGGTATGGAGACGTCCGTACTTATCTCTCAGAAGCTTTGAAGTTAGGAACAAACTCAGTTTTTATTTCTACTCTTTCGTGCGATTCTTGGTATCTCAAATACTGATTGAAATCTTGTACTCTCTCGTAGATGGCGAGAACACGTGCTTCTTCTTCCGCTGACCAACAATCCGGTCTTCCAGCACCAGCAACTCCTGTTAGGGGCAGAGGCCGAGGCAGGGGTAGGATTCAACTCGTTGCTCATACTGCAGTGCCAGCTGCGGAGCCCCAAATTGAGATTGATGGGGAGGCTCCAGCTCAGACCGTTCCAGCTCAGGTCCCAGAGGGGTTTATTGCTACCCCGGTGCTTTAGGATGCTTTGGTCCGATTAGTGGGCCTTATGAAGGGTGTAGCCCAGGCTGGTGCACTCCCTATTGCAGCAGCCGTATCTCAAGCTGGAGGAGGGGTTCAGACTCCTGTTACCCACACTCCTGATCAGACTACTCCTCAGATCCAGACCCCAACAGCCAACCCAGTTGGGGTAGTTCAGACAGTTCTGTAGCCCCGATTGCTGAAGGGGAAACTATGACTTCCGATGCGTTGTGGAGATTGGACAGGTTCATCAAGCTTTTCCATGTTCACTTCAGTGGTGCTACTTCAGAGTATCCTCAGGAATATCTAGGCAGCTGTCATGAGGTTCTTCGTAATATGGGTATTTTGGAGACCAATGGGGTCGACATCACTGCGTTTCAGATGACTGGTTCCGCCAAGAAATGGTGGACGGATTATTTGTTGACTAGACCTTCTGAGTCACCTGCTTTGACTTGGGATCAGTTTTCTCATCTCTTTTTGGAGAAATTTTTTCCGATTACTACTAGAGAAGAGAAGCGTTGTCAGTTTGAGCGTCTTCAGCAGGGGAGCATGACAGTTATCCAATATGAGAATCATTTTGTGCATTTGGCTCGACATGCTATTCTTTTATTGCCCACAAAGAGAGAGAGAAGGGGTTATGAGGTTTGTTGAGGGCCTTGCTCAGCCCATCAGATTGCAGATGGCCAAGGAGACAGGGACTGAGATTTCATTTCAGGATGCGGCCAATGTGTCTAGGAGAGTTGAGACGGTTCTCAGGATGGGAGGTCAGGGGTTAGACAGGAGGCCTCGCCATTCCAGTGGATTTAGCGGTGCCTCATCTGGAGGCAGAGGTACTCAAGGTAGAGGCCATTCTTCCAGGCCATTTAATTCAGCACTTCAGACGTCCCATGGTGCCTCAGGTGGTCGTGGCTCTTACTTTCCTTATTCTGATTAGTCAGCCCCGATCAGAGCACCTCCTCTTCAGAGTTATTATATTGGTCAGCCGGTTCGTCAGGGTCAGCCTCAGCATCAGGATGGGTGTTATGAGTGTGGTGAGTATAGGCACATTCAGAGATCTTGTCTGAAATTTTTGGGTAATCAGCCTCAGTACTAGAATTCTCGTACTATAGTTCCGACACCAGCTGCAGCACCACCTGCCCAACCAGCGAGGGGTAGGGTTCAGGTAGTCAGAGGTAGAGGTCAGAATGTTAGAGATGGAGGCCAGCCCGCTAGAGGTGGAGGTCCACCTGTCAGAGGTCGTTCCAGAGACACGGTTCAGGGTGATGGGGCCCCGCCCCGATTGTATGCATTTCCAGCCAGACCCGAGGCGGAGTCCTCCAATGCCGTTATCACAGGTACCATTTCAGTTTGCAATAAAGATGCTTCAGTTTTGTTTAATTCGGGGTCTACTTATTCTTATGTGTCATCCTATTTTGCCTCGTATTTGGTTGTGCCCCACGATTCTTTGAGTGTCCCGATTTACGTGTCTACACCGGTGGGGGATGCTATTATTGTAGATCGTGTATATCGTTCGTGCATAGTCATTATTGAGGGTCTTGAAACTAGTGTAGACCTATTGCTTCTTGACATGGTCGATTTTGATGTCATTTTGGGCATGGATTGGTTGTCACCTTATTATGCCATATTGGACTGTCACGCCAAGATAGTTACTTTAGCCTTGCCAGGATTGCCTTGGTTAGAATGGAAAGGGACTCCTGGTCATTCTCCCAACAGAGTGATTTCTTATGCCAAGGCTCGACGCATGGTTGAGAAGGGATGTTTGGCTTATTTGGCTCATATCCGTGATTCTGATGCTGAGGTTTCTTCAGTAGAGCTAGTGCCTATTGTTCGGTAGTTTCCCGAAGTATTTCCCTACAGACCTGCCGGGGATGCCACCCGACAAGGATATCGATTTTTGTATTGGTGTTGCTCTGGGCACTAAGCCTATTTCTATTCCTCCATACCGGATGGCCCCACCAGAATTGAAAGAATTGAAAAAACAGTTACAATACCTACTTGATAAGGGTCTCGTCAGGCCTAGTGTCTCGCCCTGGGGTGCACCCTTTTTGTTCGTAAAGAAGAAGGATGGATCAATGAGAATGTGTATAGATTACCGGCAGTTGAATAAAGTTACTATCAAAAATAAGTATCCATTGCCGAGAATTGATGATTTGTTTGATCAGCTTCAGGGTGTCAGTGTGTTTTCAAAAATTGATCTGAGATCGGGCTACCATCAGTTGAAGATTAGGGCATTCGATGTTCCTAAAACAGCCTTTCGGACAAGGTATGGGCACTATGAATTTTTGGTGATGTCTTTTGGCTTGACTAATGCCCATCATCGTTTATGGATTTGATGAATCGAGTTTTCAAGCCTTATCTGGATTCCTTCGTAATTGTGTTCATTGGAGATATTCTTATATACTCCCGCAGCTGGGAGAAGCATGAGCAGAACCTCCGTATAGCACTCCATACTTTGAGGGATAATCAGTTGTATGCAAAATTTTCAAAGTGTGAATTCTGGTTAGATTCAGTAGCTTTCTTGGGTCATGTCGTATCAGCAGAGTGTATTTAGGTAGATTTTAAGAAGATAGAGGCAGTCAAGAACTGGCCTAGACCCACTTCAGCCACGGAAATCAGGAGCTTCTTGGGTTCGGCGGGATACTACCGTCGTTTTGTGGAGGGGTTCTCGTCTATAGTAGCCCCGATGACGAGATTAACTCATAAGGGTGCCCCATTTAAATGGTCGGATGAGTGTGAGGCGAGCTTCTAGAAGCTCAAGACGGCTTTGACTTCAGCACCGGTATTGGTGTTACCCTCAGGTTCAGGATCTTTCACGATATATTATGATGCTTCCCATATTGGGTTGAGAGCGGTATTGATGTAAGAGGGCAGGGTGATAGCATATGCGTCTTGGCATTTAAAGATTCATGAGAAGAATTATATTTTCCATGACTTAGAGTTGGCAACCATTGTTCATGCGTTGAAAATATGGAGGCACTATCTTTATGGCGTGCCATGTGAGGTTTACACGGTTCATCCTAGCCTCCAGTACTTGTTCAAGCAAAAGGATCTTAATTTGAGACAGAGGAGATGGTTAGAGTTATTGAAAGATTATGACGTCACTATATTGTATCATCCGGGGAAGGCCAATGTGGTGGCCGATGCATTGAGTAGGAATGCAGTAAGTATGGGCAGCCTTGCATGTATTCCAGTTGGTGAGAGACCGTTAGCTTAAGATATTCAGACTTTGGCTAATCAGTTCGTGAGGTTGTATATTTTTCCCAGCCATGTTCTAGCTTGTATAGTTGCTCGGTCTTCCTTATTCGAGCGTATCAGATATCAGCAGGATGATGACCGCATTTGATGGTCCTTAGGGACACTATTCAGCACGGTGGTGCCAAGAAGGTTACAGTTGGAGATGGTGGTGTTTTGAGGATGCATGGTCGTATATGTGTGCCTAATGTTGATGGCCTTAGTGAGTTAATTCTTGAAGAAGCTCACAGTTCTAAGTATTCTATTCACCCTGGTGCTGCCAAGATGTACCAGGACCTGCAGCAGCACTACTGGTGGCGAAGGATGAAAAACGATATTGTTGCTTATGTGGCTCGTTGTTTGAATTTCCAATAGGTGAAATATGAGCATCAGAGACCTGGTGGTTTACTTCAGCAGATAGAGATTCCTGAGTGGAAGTGGGAGCGCATCACTATGGAATTCGTTGTTGGACTCCCACAGACTCAGAGGAAGTTCGACGCCATTTGGGTTATTGTGGATAGGTTGACTAAATCAGCATATTTCCTTCCAGTGGAAAATACTTACACTTCGGAGCGGTTGGTAGAGATATATGTTCGAGAGATTGTTCACCTTCATGGTGTACCCGTGTCTATCATTTCTGATCGAGGTACACAGTTTACCTCGCACTTTTGGAGGGCAGTTCAACGAGATTTGAGTACCCGAGTTTAGTTGAGCACAACATTTCATCCTCAGACGGACGGGCAGTCCGAGCATACTATTCATATTCTAGAGGATATGCTCTGCGCTTGTGTTATTGACTTTGGAAGTTCTTGGGATCAATTCTTGCCGTTAGCGGAGTTTTCCTACAATAATAGTTATCAGTCGAGCATTCAGATGGATCCTTATGAGGCATTATATGGTCGACGTTGTAGATCGCTAGTTGGGTGGTTTGAGCCGGGAGAGCTCGGTTATTGGGTACAGACTTAGTTCAAGAAGCCTTAGATAAGGTCAAGATTATACAGGATCAACTTTGTGCAGCCCAGTCTAGGAAAAAGAGTTACGTCGATCGTAAGGTTCGGGATGTGGCATTCATGGTTAGAGAGAGAGAGTATTACTTCGGGTATCGCCCATGAAGGGTGTCATGAGATTTGGGAAGAAGGGAAAGTTGAGCCCTAGGTATATCGAACCATTTGAGATTCTTGATAGAGTGGGGGAGGTAGCTTATAGACTTGTGTTGCCTCCAGGGTTATCCTCAGTTCATCCGGTATTTCATGTATCTATGCTCCAGAAATATCATGGTGACCTGTCCCACGTGTTAGATATCAGCTCTATCCAATTGGACAAAGATTTGACTTATGAGGAGGAGCCGGTAGCTATTCTACACCGACAGGTTCGTCAGTTGAGATCAAAGAGTTACCCTTCAGTTTGAGTGCAGTGGAGGGGTCAGCCTGTTAAGACAGCTACTTGGGAGTCCGAGTCGGACATGCAGAGTAGATATCCCCACTTGTTTGCCAGTTCAGGTAATTTTCTATGTTCGTTCGAGGACGAACGTTTGTTTTGGAGGTGGATATTGTGATGACCTAAAGGGTCATATTATAAACTAAGACGCCATTCCAGGTTCATTAGCCTTAAAAATATTAATTTGATTTACCTCTATTTGCGTGTGCAGTCCAGACGTGAAACCAGAAAGCTTTTATGTGAAAATGTGAGAAATAATAATTTTTGGAATTTAAAATTTGGTTTTAGTTGACTTGGTTCAACATTTTAAGTGAACGGACCCGGATCCATGTTTCGACGATCCCGGGAGGTCCGGAATAAAATATGGGACTTGGGCGTATGCCCGGAATTGAATTCCGAGGTGCCTAGCTTTAGAAATCAATTTTTGGAAGAAAATTATGCTGGATTTTTAAGGAAATAAATAATGAATTAATTTTTGAACTCATTGGTATTGGGCCAGTATTTTGGTTCTGGGGCCCGATACAGGTTTGTTATGATATTTAAGTCCTATTTGTGAAATTTGGTAAGATTCGGAATTAATATGACGTGATTCGGACGTCCGGTTGAGAAATAATGAAAGTTAAGTGTTCTTGAGAAAAATGATGAGTTTTGAGGTTAAATTCATATTTTTAATGTTATTTTCATGATTTGATCGCACAAGAAAGTCCGTATGATGTTTTTAGACTTGCGTGCATGTTTGGTTTGGAGCCCCGAGGGCTCGGGTGATTTTTGGATAGGCTACGGGATGTTTTACACTTAGGAAGAACTGTTGTTTTGTTGTTTCTGGTGCACAGGTAAATTTCTTTTCGCGTTCGCGTTGCTTCACTCGCGAACGTGTAGAGTAAAGTGCACTGGGGCCATTTTTGTGCTATGCGAACGCGGAGCTCAGGACGCGAATGCGGAGCACTGGTGGGCTAAAGCTTAGCGAACGCGTCCAGGCCACGCGAACGCGATGTGTTAAGTGGGCCGATTACTCTAATGCGAACGCAGCCACATGGTCTTGAACGCGATGAAAAATGGAAGCAAAGCTTCGCAAACTCAAAGGCCATTGGGCCTGACCCATCGCGAACGCGGCAGGACCATCGCGAACGCGATGAAGGCCTGCCCAGTCATATAAAAACCAGTTTTAAAACGGGCAGAACCTATTTTTTACCAATTTTTGAACTACAAAGACCTAGAGGAGCTTTTATTCACACAAATTCATCCCCAAGGTGTTGATAAGCAATCCTAAACTTTTCTCTTTCAATTACCCAATGTTTTTCACCACTTTTCAATCCAAAATCAAGAATTTTCATGGTAAAAATTGAGGGTTTGAGTAGAATTAGGGAATTTTGACCTCGAATTAGGGCCGTATTTCGAAACTAATTGCATATTCGGGCTCGGGGGTGAATGAGTAAACGGAATTTGGTCCGAACTTCGAGTTTGGACCAGGCAGGCCCGGGGTCGGGTTTTAACTTTTTTTGAGAAAACTTAGGAAAACAATGATTTTTCAGTAAATTTAGTTCCTTTAGCATAAATTAATGATATTAAACTAATTATGATTAGATTCGAGCGGATTAGAGGAGAAATTCGAAAGGAAAAGTGGTAATTGAGCAGTGAGTGTCTTGCAAATTTAAGGTAAGTGTTTGGTTTAACCTTGACTTGAGGGAATAGGAATCCCCACTTAAATGCTATGTGAATTTGCATGTGTGTGGTGTATAGGTGAGGTGATGAGTATCTATGCACCACTAAATTGTTGTTGAACATGGTCCCTTCCCCGTTTCCATTTAATTGCTTCCGGGCTTAATTGTTTCATTATCATTGAGGTTTATATGTCTATTTGGATTCGTTAATATATTGTTAAGTATTGCTTCAAGTATTTTGGAAGTGTTGGTTGTTCTCTTGGTTTTGTTATGTTACATAAGGATTGAGTTGGATGTCAGTGTTACGATATGAATATAATTTCCGGTTGGTTTCGTTGTGAAATGATAATTGATGAAGTTTATGAGTATTATAGTTTTTGTTTACAATTACTGATACAAAAATGTTGTGAAAGGCTTGGCCTGAGTTGTGAAACTTTTTTATAAATAAACTGATATGATATGTCTGGTGGGAGCGGGTTGCATGCCGCAACAAGGAGTGATAAGGGTGGACAAGTGGGATCGGGTTGCACGCCGCAACAGGAGAAATAAGGGCGATATATATATAGGGAGGAGCAATAAGGGTGGACAAGTGGGAGCGGATTGCGCGCCGCAACAAGGAGCGATAATGGAGCATATATTTGTTTTATTGATTTTCAAAAATAAGGATTTGGAAAACTTCGGTTTTATTAAAAAAGTTTTCATACTCTGGTTTTTTTTTCTGTGATTTAAATTGGAACTTAGAAAATTTGAGGAGTTGATTACAGTTGATATCTGAAAAGAGTTATTCGAGTTATTTTTATTTACTGTTTCAAGTTACTGGTTATCGAGTTTATTATTATTATTTCTTCCTTGATTTATTATATATATTGTTCACAGGTTTTGTTGTTAATGCCTCATTGTAGCCTCATCACTTCTTCATCGAGGTTAGACTCGACACTTACTTAGTACATGGGGTCGGTTGTACTGATACTACACTCTTCTCTCTTTTGTGCAGATCCAAGTACCGGCCAGAGTTAGGAGATCTTAGTAGCTGCACATTTTCGCTCGGAGACACGAGGTAGATATGCTGGCGTCCGCAGATTCCTGGAGTCTTCTCTTTACGTTATAGACGCTGTTTTATTTCTTTCAGAACATAGATATATTTTTTCAGCCCATTATTTAAAGTATTCTTAGTAGTTCGTGAATTGTGACACCAGACCCCGGGGTAGTTTTCTTGTTATATATTTAGTTCGTGGTTCGGCTTATTATTGACCTTTATTAGTATTCATTTTTAAACTGTCTCACTGTGTTTAAGTAAATATTCAAAGGAAAATGGTTAATTAAATTTCTAACATTGGCTTGCCAAGTAATTATTGTGTTAGGCGCCATCACGATCCCGTGGGTTGGGAATTTGGGTCGTGACAGTTATGCAGCAGAAGAAGTCCATTGGCGTCTTCCTCCATGAAGGTAATGAAGTCTTCGGCGACTTCCCAAAGTCTCTTGTTGTGGGTCACTAATAATTTTTTCTTCTTAGCCGTCGAGAAGGTTACACCATTGATTTCATTCCCTCCAAATATAATGTTGATAGTCAAACGAGAAGGGTCTTCTCCTATCTTCGAGGATTCCTCGTTATGTCGACCACAACCATAATTGTTCTTGGCTTGGTCGCTCAAGAATTCCCTGAGATTGTCGTTCTTCAAAAGCGTTGCGATCTCATCGCGCAGATGCCTGCAGTCCCCAGTTCTGTGGTCATGAGTCCCATGATACTCGCACCATAAGTTAGGTTCCCTCTAGCTGGGATCAGATTAGATTGGCCTTGGGAATCGCACTTCTTTGATTTTTCTCATTGTTGATACCAGCTTTACTATGCTGATGTTGAAATTATAATCTAACATCCTGGGATATGAGGAGTCTCGGGTCCTCGGTACCTCTTTTCCTTGTAGCGATATGTTGCTCCGTCCGCGGTCATTTCTTCTATCGGGAGCGAACCTATCTGAGGATCGGAACCCTTTGCTGTCGCATCCCTCGGCTCTCTCATAAGGCAATAATGGCCTTTATAAGATCGACGGTCTACATAAAAGTCACCATTGAATTTGTCCTGGTTCTGATTTTGATCCTGCCCCTTGGTTGATGTCGGGAACCCGAGATGATCATCTTCTATCCTTATCTTCGATTCATAGCGGTTATGGCATCTGTCTGTATGGCCGCTTGAAACTCGAGCTGAATTTCCTTCAACATTGGGGAGGCGTCGAAGCTCCTCGAGTTAAAAACCATAGTGAATGTGTAAACCCGACCGGTCGTTTTGCATTATCGGACCCCGTTCTCCTAAATGAAACTTCCCATAGCGGATTTTTATGATTTATGACTTGCGGGGACTGGTGGTCCGGGATTCGGAGGTGTTTAGAGTGCTATAGGAACAATTGGTTCCTTAAGGTTGGCCTTTAAGGCCAAGTTTGACTTTGGTCAACATTTTGGGTAAACGACCTCGGAATCCAGTTTCGTCGGTTCCGGTAGCTTCGTGTGATGATTTTGGACCTGGGCGTATGTTCGGAATGGGTTTCTGATGACCCCGGGGCATTTCAGTGCCCAATATTGAAATAAGAAGTTCCCTAAGTTCCTATTTTGGTTTTGGACGTGTTTTTGTGTTATCAAGGTCCGAACGGAATTCTGAGACCGGGAATATTTTCGTTATGTTAATTATGACTTGACTGCAAAATTTGGTGTCATTCCGAGTTGTATAGTCGGTTCGGCGCGTTGTTAGCGAAGTCTAGAAAACTTAAAGTTCCTAAGTTTCGTTCTTGGGGTATGGAGGTGTGGTTTTGAGTTTTAGCGTTGTTTTGGTGTTCCAAGGCTCGAGCGAGTCCGTATTATGATTTGGGACTCGTTGGTATATTTGGACTAGGACTTGGGTGGGCCCAGGTGCCTCCCAGGCACTTAACGGGGCTAAAAACCAGCTAAAATAGCTGTTGGTTCACCTGCTCTGGTGTGACCGCAGGTGCGGTTGCCCAGTCGCAGGTGCGGGACCGCTCCTGCGGTCCCCAACATAGCAGGTGCGACCCCCAGTGGTCTGGCCAATTCTCACAGGTGCGGACAAAGTTCCGCAGGAGCGGAGGTGCAGTCTCCACTCCGCAGGTGCGAAAACACTGTCCAGACAGTGTGTTTTTATACACGGGTCTTAACACATTTTCTCATCTTCTTCTTCTTCCTTGGGGCGATTTCCACCATTGTTGAGGGGCTATCGACCTGGTCATTTAAGGTAAGTAAAATCTACTCTAATCTTAGCTTCATGCATGGATTTCTAGCTTAATTAACTACCTAAATTAGTGAAAAATTCCAGAATTGGGTAGTAACCTAGAACTTGTGATAATTTGAGAATTTTCCCGTGAATTTGCTATGAAAACAAGTAAGAATCATATATTAATGATCCTTAGGCTTTGGGTGAGTGTTTCCTTCGAGAATTATTGGAATCCGAGCGTGCGGGCTCGGGGTTGGATTTTGGGAATTTCTCAAGAATGTTGAATTATTGAAAAATTAGGATAATTTCCCTACTTTGAGCATGCATTGATGTCATTATACCGTATTTGGCTAGTTGCGAGTACTCGGGTGTAGAGTTCGGATATTCGGGCGCATCCTTGGTGTGATGGTAGATTCGACACGAGGTGAGTCTCCTTTCTAACTTTGTAAGGGGAAATTGTCCCCCTAGGTGATTTTAATGCTATATGTGATAATTTGTGGGGGCTACGTACGTGCAAAGTGACGAGAGTCTGTACGTAACGACTATTACTATTATGTCCGGGTAGTTAGGCCCACACCATGCCTTGTGTTCTACTTGATATGAACTATATGTGTGCTGAATTAAAATTTCATGTTGCTTACGTTCCCGTAGTTATGAAATTTGAGAAAAACTTGTAAGAAATTGTTCATGGAAAGGTATTCTCTTTTAAAAAGGAATAATGTATGTGCATGTGACCGCTTCACAATTTGTATTCCGCGATCGGAGTGTGATTTCCCCCACTCTTATGAGAGACGCACTTTTGGGACGGGCCGATCCATCCTCGGCAGTGCGTAGAGAGATTGAGAGATGCACTTTTAGGATGGGCCGATCGATCCTCGGCAGTGCATAGAGAGATTGAGAGACGCACTTTTGGTACGGGCCGTTCGATCCTCGGCAGTGCGTAGAGAGGTTGAGAAATGCACTTCTGGGACGGGCCGCTCGATCCTCGGCAGTGCATAGAGAGGTTGAGTGGTGCACTTTTGGTACGGGCCGTTCGATCCTCGGCAGTGCACGGGCGTGATTATCTTATGACTCCGGGCGGTTGTCCTTACCCTGCATGCGTATGATTTATTTGTTATTAAATTTCATGAAGTTGATCTGATAGAGATTTGGGAAAAGGTGAAGTGGTAATTGTTTTATTTATCCCCAGTATTCTTCCTGGATTTCAGTATCTTACATATATACTTGTTGCTTCACTGTCCTTAAATGCGTACTATTTTTATTAAAATCTGTTAAATTATACTGTTGGACCTTAGTGAGTGTCATGTCGACCTCTCATCACTACCTCTTCGAGGTTAGGCGGGATACTCACTGGGTACATATATATTTATGTACTCATGCTGCACTTTTGTACTTAATTGTAAAGGTTCTGGGGCTGGTGTTTCTGGTTATCCGACCGGAGCTTGACATATACATTCTGGACCTGACTCCACAGTGAGCTACCTCCCTTGGCGATTCTCAGCTGTGATATGGAGTTACCTTTTGTTTATTTCTGTCTGCATCCTTTCAGACAGCAGTACATCTTGTATCATCTTTTGTATATTCTACTAGTTTGCCTATTGACTTGTGACACTAGTTCCTGGCACGCACTTAGTAGATTCTTATTTTGGGACTGTATATATATTGGACCACGATCATTTTGGATGTATGTATCTAAATTGGTAAATGTTTCCGCTTTTAGTTAGATGAGCTAAGTTTAAAACTTTGGGAAATATGTAGGATTGGTATGTTAATAAGAGAAATCTCACTAGTAAACAATTGTTGTCTTGCCTGACTCCGGTGTTGGGCACCATCACGACCCGTGTGGGATTTTGGGTCGTGACAACATGGTATCTGAGCACTAGGTTCACGTAAGTCTCACGAGTCACGGGCGAACCCAGTAGAGTCTTGCGGATCGGTACAGAGACGTCTGTACTTATCTTCAGGAGGCTACATGGTGTTAGGAAACCTCTATTTGTTCTTATTCTATCGTGCAACCTATGATTTACTAAACTGATTTTTCTATTCTCTCACAGATGGTGAGGACGCGTGCATCTGATGTTATGGACCCGGGAAGGGCTGCTACCCCCGCCGTCCGAGACCGGGTGAGGGCACCGGTCCGTGGTAGGGGACGAGGGCATCCCAGAGCTATACCGGTACCTCCACCTGAGGACCCTATATTAGAGGAGCAGGATTTGGTGCCTCTAGCAGATCCTGGACCCATAGACTTTATGACGGCGCCAGGCTTCCAGGCAGTCATGGGTCGTATGATGAGATTTATGGACACCATGTCCCAGGATGGTTTATTTCCAGCAGATCCTAAAACTTCACAGGCAGGAGGGGGAGCCCAGACCCCTATTGCCCAGGCCGCAGGACCGATAATAGCATTACATCACACCCCGGGTACGCTGCCCGTGGGTGGTACCCAGCCTGTAGCGGCAACACCGGAGCCTGGACCAGCTGCGTATGGCAACCAGCATAAGATGTTAGAAAGATGGACTCGCTTGCACCCTCCAGCCTTCGGGGGTGAGCCAGGTGAGGATGCCCAGGTATTCATTGATAGGTTCAGGGATAGACTGCACAACATGGGGATCCTAGCGTCCCATGGGGTGGACTTCACTGCATTCTAGTTAGAGGGCAGAGCTCGCAAGTGGTGGCAGTCTTATATTCTCAGCAGGCCAGCCGATTCTCCTACTATCACTTGGGAGCAGTTCACACAGATGTTCTTGGACAGATATATTCTACCCTCTGAGAGATAAGAGGTGCGGGGTCAGTTTGAGCGGTTAGAGCAGGGGCAGATGTCCATGAAAGATTATGAGGCCAGATTTTCAGAGCTGTCACGCCATGCTCTTATGATATTTCCCACCGATGCTGAGAGAGTTCGGAGGTTTGTAGCAGGGTTGCATCCAGGTATTAGATCCACCATGTCTCGAGAGGTGGAGATGGGTACCCCTTATCAGCTCGTAGTGGAGATTGCTCGTAGGATCGAGGGTTATCGATTGAGGAGCAAGGAGCAGGGTCAGCAGTACAAGAGAGATAGGTTCTCAGGGGATTTCAGAGGCGCCCCAGCTAGGGGCAGGAGTCAGCATAGCAGTGGTCAGCCCGGCAGGCCTTTATATTCAGCACCTCCACCACCTCCCCTAAGTGTTCCAGCGAGGCCTCATTTCAGCGCCATGCCAGAGCGTTCCTACCATCCTCCAGCCATTCAGAGTTCACATAGTGGTTATTCCAGTCATCCAAGATCCTCCGATCCTTATTTCAGTGCTATGCCTGAGGGCTCTCACCGCCCTCCGACCCTTCAGGGAACTTCCTCGGGGCAGCAGACTGTGCCACCTGGGAGTTGTTATGAGTGTGGAGAGCCAGGTCATACGATGATTGATTCCGTGCCAGTTGTTTGAGAGTTCGCTGATGTATTTCCTTCAGGTCTTCCGGGCATGCCTCCGGACCGTGATATTGATTTTTGCATTGATTTAGGTCCAGAAACCCAGCCTATATCCATTCCTCCGTACTGTATGGCTCCAAAAGGGTTGAAGGAGTTGAAGGAGCAGCTTGAGGAGTAGTTAGCTAAGGGGTTCATCAAGCCGAGTGTATTGCTGTGGGATGCTCTAGTTTTATTTGTGAAGAAAAAGGATGGGTCTATGCGGATGCGTATTGATTACCGCCAGTTGAACAAGGTTACCATTAAGAACAAATATCCCTTGCCGTGCATCGATAATTTGTTTGACCAGTTGCAGGGTGCTCGCATGTTCTTCTAAGATTGATTTGCGATCAGGGTATCATCAGCTGAGGATTCGAGCTTCAGATGTTCCGAAGACTGCTTTTCGTACGAGGTATGGCCATTATGAGTTTCTAGTGATGTCCTTTGGCTTGACTAATGCCCCAGCAGCATTCATGGACTTGATGAATATGGTTTTCAAGCCGTATATTGATTCCTTCATCATTGTCTTCATTGATGACATTTTGATTTACTCCCGTAGCCTGGGGGAGCACGAGCAACATTTGAGAATCGTGCTCCAGACCTTGCGAGAACAGAAGCTATATGCTAAGTTCTCCAAGTGTGAGTTTTAGTTGGACTTCGTGGCATTTTTGGGGCATGTGGTATCCGGAGAGGTTATCAAGGTTGATCCTCAGAAGATCGAGGCAGTTCAGAGTTGGTCACGTCCTACTTCAGCCAAAGAGATCAGGAGCTTTTTGGTCTTAGCAGGCTATTATCGCTGATTTGTGGAGGTTTTCTCTTCTATTGCAGCTCCATTGACTAGATTGACTCATAAGAATGCCCCGTTTCGATGGTCTGACGAGTGTGAGGCAAGCTTTTAGAAGCTCAAGACAACATTGACCTCAGCGCCAGTTCTAGTATTGCCTTCCGATTCTGGGATGTACATGGTATATTGCGATGCTTAACGCATTGGCTTGGGGTGTGTATTGATGCAGGAAGGGAGAGTTATTGCTTATGCTTCACACCAGCTGAAGGTTCTTGAGAAGAATTACCCTGTGCACGATTTGGAGTTGGCGGCGATTGTTCATGCTCTTAAGATTTGGAGGCACTATTTGTATGGAGTGTCTTGTGAGGATTATACAGACCACCGTAGCTTTCAGCACTTGTTCAAGCAGAAGGATCTTAATTTGAGGCGGCGCAAATGGCTTGAGTTTTTGAAGGATTATGATATCACCATTCTTTATCACCCGGGCAAGGAAAATGTGGTGGCAGATGCTTTGAGTAGGAAGGCTGAGAGTATGGGTAGCTTGGCTTATATTGTAGCAGAGGAGAGACCTCTAGACTTGGACATTCATTCCTTGGCCAATCGCCTAGTAAGGTTGGACCTTTCAGAGCCTCGCCGAGTTTTAGCACATGTGGTTGCTCAGTCTTTGTTATTGGGAGAGATTAAGGCCCGTCAGTTCTATGATCCGTGCTTAGCAGAGCTTCGGGAGACAGTGGTTCAGGGTAGGGCCAAGGAGGTTACTATTGGCGAGGATGGTGTTCTGAGACTTCAGGGCCGCTTATGTGTTCCTAATGTTGGTGGCCTGAGGGAGAGGATTCTAGAGGAGGCACACAGTTCTCAATATTCTGTTCACCCTGGTGCTACGAAGATGTATCGTGATTTGAAGCAACATTACTGGTGGAGGCGAATGAAGAAGGACATTGTGGAGTATGTGACTAGGTGCCTTAATTGCCAGCAGGTTAAGTATGAGCACCAGAGGCCAGGAGGCCTACTTCAGCAGATTCCCATTCCTGAGTGGAAATGGGAGCGCATAGCTATGGACTTCATGGTTGGGTTACCTCGGACCTTGCGGAAGGTTGACGCGGTTTGGGTCATTGTGGATAGATTGACAAAATCGGCGCATTTCATTCCAGTGGCTACTACTTATACTTCTGAGAGGTTATCCCAGATCTACATTCGGAAGACAGTCTGGTTGCATGGTGTGCCGGTGTCTATTATATCAGATCGAGGTCCTCAGTTCACCTCGCACTTCTGGAGAGCGTTTCATAGTGAGATGGGCACCCAGATAGACCTCAATACAGCATTTAACCCTCAGAGTGATGGTCAGTCAGAGCGTACAGTTCAGATATTGGAGGACATGCTCAGGGCATGTGTGATTGACTTTGGAGGTCAGTGGGACCAGTTCTTGCCTTTGGACGAGTTTGCTTACAATAATAGTTATCAGTCCAACATTGAGATGGCACCATTTGAGGCTTTGTATGGTCGAAGATGTCGTTCTCCTATCAGGTGGTTTGAGCCTGGCGAGGCTAAGTTATATGGCGCCGATCTGGTGAGGGATGCCTTGGAGAAAGTGAAGTTGATTCAGGAGAGGCTCCGTACAGCACAGTCCAGACAGAGGGAGATAGGGTCCTGTTGAAAGTGTCGCCTATGAAGGGTATTATGAGGTTTGGGAAGAAGGTCAAGCTGAGCCCGAGGTTTATAGGTCCATTCGAGGTGTTGAGGCGAGTTGGGGAGGTTGTTTATGAGCTGGCCTTGCCTCCTAGTTTATCAGGAGTTCACCCAGTTTTTCATGTATCCATGCTCCGGAGGTACCACGCCGACTTCTCTCACGTGGTTGATTTCAGCACTATTCAGTTGGATGAGAGGTTGGGCTTAGAGGAGGAGCCAGTTGCTATTATTGATAGGCAGGACCGCCAGTTGAGGTCCAAGAGAGTTTCTGCCGTGAAAGTCCAGTGGAAGGGCCATCCAGTTGAGGATGCGACCTTGGAGTCCTAGGAGGACATGCGGAGCAGATATGCACTCTTATTCAGCACTTCAGGTATGATTCTAGACCCGTTCGAGGACGAACATTTGTTTAAGAGGTGGAGAATGTAACGACCCGACCGGTCGTTTTGCGTTATCGGACCCTATTCCCCTAAATGAAACTTCCTATATCGGCTTTTTATGATTTATGACTTGCGGGGACTGGTGGTCCGGGATTCAGAGGTGTTTAGAGTGCTATAGGAATAATTGGTTCCTTAAGGTTGGCCTTTAAGGCGCAGTTTGACTTCGGTCAACATTTTGGATAGGAACGGAATTACGATAGTGGGTGTAGGTCCGTAGTGTCATTTACGACCTGTGTGTAAAATTTGAGGTCATTTGGACTAGTTTTGACGTGTTTCGGCATCGGTTGTAGATTTTGGAAATTTCATAAGTTCTTAGGCTTGAATCCATGCATAATTGGTGATTCTGATGTTATGTGGTGTGTTTTGAAGGCTCGACTAAGTTTGGATAAGGTATAAGGACTAGTTTCAGATGTTCAACGGGATGAGTTTTGAACTTAAAACCAGCTGAAGCATTGCTGGTGCTGGTGTTTCGCACCTGCGGAAGGGGAGCCGTAGGTGCAGACACGTAGGTGCGGAGGGGCACCAAGGCAGATGCGGAATTGGCCTGGGTCAGCCAGGCTCACAGGTGCGGCAAGAGTATCGCAGATGCGGAGCCGCATATGCGGCCCAGTGACCGCAGGTGCGGTTCCAGCCCACTTAAGGATTTTTTGCACCTGCGATGTATTTTCCACAGGTGCGGGACCGCAGGTGCGGTCCTAGGGGGCGCAGGTGCAGGATCGTTGGGCAGTTTATACCAAATTCGTGGGCTTGAAATTCATATCTTCTAAAAATGATTTGGAGCTTGGGAGTAGGCGATTTTGAGTGGGTTTTGAGGAGAAGATTCATAGGTAACAATTCCTAACCTTATTTCACTTGTATATCATTAATCTATAGCAATTTCTTCCATGCAATCAATGAATTTGGTTGAAAAATCATGAAAATGAGAAGAAGATTCCCCAAATAGAAATCCGATAATTTAATGAGATTTTGACGTCGGTTTTTGATGATTCTTGTTCGAGTAAGTTTGTGAGTGAATGGGCGTTCTATAATTGTAACTTTCACTCAATTCCGAGACGTGGGCTCGGGGGACTTTTTGGGCAATTTTCCTAATTTCGCGTATTAGTTTCGAACTTATTAGCTATTTTGATTCCTTAAAGTGATATATACATTATGCAATCTAATTGAATAGATTTTGGTCATTCAGAGTCGGATACTCGTGGCAAAAGCGTGGTTTTGAGTTGAGTAGCGCAGTCGAGGTAAGTGGCTTGCCTAACTCTGTTTTGGGAACTTCCCCTTAGGCTATTTTAATACTGTTTTTGTTGTTTGGGCGTCGGGTCCGTGAGGTGACGAGTACGTACACGGACCATTGTTGCTAAAACTCCATTTTTTCTTCCATGACATAAATCATTTCATTCCTATTTCACTGTCTCATGTATTGACTATGTAGTTTAGATTAGTAAGGAGCATGTCTACCTGTTTTACTTGAACTTCCCCTAGTTGTTACTATGTGAAACATGTTTAGGTAGTTTTACCCATATTTTTGACTCTGATTTTCCTGAACTGTTTAAATAAATTGTATCTGGTATTCATACTGCATTGCATATTTAAATTGGGACTACGGACGAGATTCTGGGAGTTTTCCCCTGTACTGCATGCATATTTAAATTGGTACTACGGACGAGATATCGAGAGCTTTCCCCCTGTATTTCATTGCATATTTAAATTGGGACTACGGACGAGATTCCGGGAGCTTTCCCCCTGTACTGCATTGCATATTTAAATTAGGACAACTGACAAGATTTCGGGAGCTTTCCCCCTGTAATGCATTGCATGTTTGTTACTGTGAGATACGTTGTGCTGAACCGAGGCCTCCCTGTTGCTATTTTCTTTTAGCTCATTGTTTCTACTATTTTTCCTTAGCTTATTATATCTCTCTGTTCAATTCTAAACTGTTTTACTATAAAAATCCAGTAGAGCCTTAACCTGAACTTGTCACTATTCGACTGGGGTTAGGCTTGGCACTTACTGGGTACCAATTTGTGGTGTACTCATGCCCCTTCCTGCGCATGTTTTTTCCATGTGCAGATCCAGGTACCAGCTCGTCATTTCGTGGCTAGGGGTCCGAGCAGCAGCTTCCAGGAGACCGAAAGGTAATTCTGCCGCGTCCGCAGAGTCCTTCGAGTCACCTTCCACTCCAGACTTAGATAGATTTTTCATGTATTTCCTTATGTTGTATAGAGCACTTTGAGATAGAGCTTGTGACTAAAGTGATATTCCGAATTTTTGGGAAGTTGTATTTTGTACACGCCAAGTGGCGATGTTTCATTTGTAGATTTACTTTATTCCGTCTTTATTTTATTGCTTCTATTTAATATCTTTTCAGCAACTAGGCTTACCTAGTCGTAGAGACTAGGTGCCGTAACGATGCCTTTCGGAGGGTAAATTGGGTCGTGATATATATATATATAAACATATATATATATATATATATGGGGGGGATTGCGCATGTTGTGACAAGGTGGGAACATGATTATGGCAAGCATTTACTTTACTATTGCACACGTGGAGAGACAATGTGGGTTGTGTCAGGGATAGATTGTGTTGTCCTGGGGGCATTCTTGTTGTTGATATTGTGTAGTGGTACACTTACTTGTGTGAGCTTATTCTTCTGATAGTTGTGGGAAAACATTTTACGTGTTGTATAGTCAGTAGGTGTCTTGACTATTCCTCGTCACTACTCCACTGAGGTTAGTCATACTTGTTGGGTACCGCTGTGGTGTACTCATACTGTAACGACCCGACCGGTCGTTTTGAGCTCTAGCGCGTCGTTTAGCGGTTTGAGGCCGTGAGTAGCTCCATTTCATGTATTATGACTTGTAGGTGTGGTCGGAATTGAATTTCGGGAAGTTTAGAGTTGATTTGGAAAGAAAATTCTCATTTCAGAAGCCTTAAGTTGGAAGAATCAACTAAGATTGGAATTTTGAGTAGACCCTCTGAAGTAGGATTTGAAGGTTCCAGCAGGTTCGTATGATGATTTCGGACTTGGGCGTATGTCCGGATCGGGCTTTCGATAGCCCGGGAGCATTTCGGCGTACATTGTGGAAGTCAGTATTTTGAAGAAAATTTCCTAAGTTTGGCTTGAAGCTCATTTCAGTGATATCGATGTCCGTTTCATATTCCGAGTCTGGGAATATCTTTGTACGGTGATTTTGGAGTTGGGAGCGTGATCAGAAGTGAATTCGGATGTCCAGAGGTCATTTTGAAGTCATTTGGCTAAAGATAGCAATTTGAAGGTTTTTGGAGAAATCCGACCAGAAGTGGAAATTTTGATATCGAGGTTGGAATACTATTCCGGAAGTTGTAGCAAGTCCGTAATGTCGAATATGACTTGTGTGCAAAATTTGGGGTCAATCGGACGTAATTTGATATGTTTCGGCATCGGATGTAGAGGTTGGAAATTTCTAAGTTCATAAAGTTGGGATTTGGGTGCGATTCGTGATTTCGATGTTGTTTGATGTGATTTGAGGCTTCGAGCAAGTCCGCATTATGTTTTGGAACAGGTTGGTATAATTGGACAGAGTCCCGAGGGCCTCGGTTGGATTCCGGCTGGTTAACGGATCAATATTTGAAGTTGAGAAAAAGCTGAAGTTGTTGGTGTCTGGTGCGACCGCACCTGCGAGGTTTTGGCCGCAGGTGCGGACAATGGGGCGCATGTGAAATTTTGGGCTGGAGTTGAGGAAGCCGCAGGTGCAGGAGATTGGTCGCACCTGCGGGAGCGCAGGTGCGGAGGTAGGACCGCAGGTGCGGAAATGAGGCTGGGCAGAATGTTTTAAAATCGAGAATTGTTGCCCATTTCTTCATTTCTTCTTTGGTTTGGTCGATCTTGGGAGGCCTCAAGGAGAGGATTTCTTCATGCAATGTCAAGGTAAGTAACCCCTTCATTTTTCTAAGTTAAAATACAAGTTATATGCATGGAATTAGACATGGGAATTGGTAGGAAATTGAAAAATCTTAAGGAAACCTAGAATTTGGTAATTTGGATTTTTATCCACGAATTTGAGCATGAAATGTAGAGTAAATTGTATATTTGAATTAGTAAAGCTATGGGTAGAATTTACCTTCGAGAAATTTTGGAATCCGGGCACGTGGGCCCGAGGGCATTTTGGTCAATTCATTGAGCGGAGTTAGAAAATTATATAATTTGGAATTGTTGCAAATATTTGAGTATATTTTCATTGGTTTGTCGTTGTTTGGATAGTTTCGGAACGTTGTGCAACGATTTGAGTCATCGGAAGGGCTTGGAGGCCGATTATGGAATTTCGGAGTGAGGTAAGTCTCCTTTCTAACTTTGTGAGGGGGATAGGTGAACTAAGTTAGTATGTGCTATTATCTTCGGGGGCTACGTACGCACGAGGTAACGAGAGTCCGTGCGTAGCTACTATTATGCCATGTCCGGGTAGTCTAGGACCCACTAGCATGCCTTATGTGTTGTACCCGTGATCCTTCCTGTATTACTTGACTGCTAATATAATCTAAATCGTAATTTAATATCTAAAGAAGACTAGAGTTCATTTTCTTAATCAGCTGGAAAGAGAATTGTTTTCCTCCATAGATAATTGCATACCTGATAAGGTGATATTATTGAATATTATTAAACTTGGCAAATGAATTTCGAGAAAGGATTTAAATACTATTTTTGTGGGTTTTAAAAGAGAAATATGTCATTTACTTGAGTATTTGTTTTCCTGACGTATTCGGGGTGGACTGTTGATTGTGCCTGACTGCATGTGACCGCTTCGCAATTTACATTCCACGAGCGGAGTGTTATTTCCCCCACTCTCATGGGAGCGGGTTGTATGCCACGACAAATTGAAAGATGCACTTATGGTTCGGGCCGTTCGACCCTCAACAGTCCATAGATATGATTATTTAATTGAAAGATGCACTTATGGTTTGGGTCGTCGACCCTCGGCAGTGCATAGACATGATTATTATATTGAGAGGTGCACTTATGGTACGGTCCGTTCGATCCTCGGCAGTGCACAAAGATTATTATTATGATGGCTCAGGTCGGTTGTCCTTATTCCGTATGCGCATGCTAAATTGTTAAATATTTTTCATGGATTTTTAAAAGTGATAAGATATTTGGGGGAAAATAAAGAGGAAATTATTTATTTAAGATATTCGGGGGAAAATGAGGAAGTGGTAACTGTTTGTTTACTTCCAGTATTTACTTGGATTTCAGTGCCTTATATATATTACTGCTTTACTACATTTACATGCCTACCATGTTCATCATATGATGTTAATTAATTTGCTGGACCTTAGTGAGTGTCTAATTCGACCTCTCGTTACTGCCTCTCTGAGGTTAGGCGGGCGACTTACTGAGTACACGTTATTTTTGTACTCATGCTACACTTGCTGTGCATTTTTATTGCACAGATACTTTCATAGTGACATGGCTGGTTTGGAGACTTAGACGAGCTGCACCATCCGGAGGCGATCCGCATCTGACAGAGTCTCCCTCATACTGTATTTATTTTCATTTTAAATTTCCTTGTCCAATTTGTATTTCGGATAGGTTTTGTGATGATTGTATAAATTCTTAGAAAATGCTCATGTACTTGTGGCACCGGGTTCTGGGATGTGTTGGGATATATGTGCTAAAGTATAATATTCAAACCATTGTTTTACTTAACAGATTTGATTTAGTTAATATGTAATAAAGTGAAAGGAAATAATTTTTCATACATGTTAAAACCGGAAACTATTTCGATTAATTAATGATTGGCTTGCCTGACAATGATGTCCGGCACCATCACGACCTTATGGATTTTGGGTCTTGACAACATGGTATCAGAGCGCTATGTTCCCGTAGGTTTCACGAGTTATGAGCAAGTCTAGTAGAGTCTTGCGGATCGGTACGGAGACATCTATACTTATCTTTGAGAGGCTACAGGGTTGTTAGGAGTACTTCCCTTCTTTATTCCTAATCGTGCGATTTGATTCCTTTGAGGCTTATGCCTATGTTCATTCCTACTCAATATTACGCGTCGCGAAGCGCTTGCTATGAATCAGGAAATTTAAGGAATTGAAATGGTGCTACGGATGTAATTCGAGATGTTTCCATGTGTAATTGGTTGGGGATGTTGTTATGGCCCTGCAAAATAATAATATGTCATTTCAGCTCAGTCGCTGTGTTTTTGAGAGCCTTAAGGCTATGCTCAGGTAGTGATGATGCTTGCGATTGGTTATCACACGATGTCGATATGATGATAGAATGCTTGCCCGTAAGTTGGGGGTGATGAATGGTTTGAAGGGAGGTCTTCTCAGAATGTGATTTTGAGATTTTGGTATTTTAGTTCCGGCAGAGGAAAGGCATTTGGATTATGAATGGTCCGGTTGGGGTCGATAAAGTGGTAAGACTTGGTGTCTTCAAGTGAGGTGGGATATGCACCTGTGACGTGAAGTCGTCGTCATTGATCGCATGGAATGTGTTAAGTTTGTCGGTGCTATGTTTTCTTCGGTTGCGTGGGGTCAGAGTATTGAAAAGAAGTATTGAAGAATGCAGTTGGCAGGGAATGATATTAAACTAAGGCTAGGCGGTGGTTCCATTTCTAGGAGGCCAGGTGTAGGAAGCGGAAGTCAAGCAGTCGCAAAGTGGGGGAAGGGCAGCATAGCTTGGTATTTGAAGATATTATCGTGCATTTAATGGATGTCCATGAGGAGCGGACGGACTAGTAAAGTTGGTAAATGAAGCAGGCTTAGGACGGGATATTGATGTTGTAGAGGGTGTGTTGTACGACGTTATTGGAAGGTGTCAGTTGGTGATTTCCACAGGTGGGTTATCTCCTGTGAATAGGTTAGCGGTGGCATGCTAGAGAATTTGAGTATTTAGGGAGTGCTAGCAAGAGAATTTGGAAGAATTGGACGGATTGGTTGAGCAGGATCGTGTTATCAAAGGAGAAAGGATCTCAGCAGGGTCTAGAGTGGTGCGAGGAGTAGCTTCGGGCTAAGTGGGGGAGTCCCACCATCTGTAGTTGGGTTGTAGGGTTATCTTCTCATAGGGTTGCGGATTTTCAGCATGTTGGCAAGTTATTCCAGCTAAGGGAAAGGGGTAAAATGGTGATTGTGCGTGAGATTTGATGAATGTGTGCAAAAGTTGGCCCTGTCAGACCAGGGTTAGGCTTTGGAAGATTCAGAATTTTGCTTAAGGCATAGGTGAGTTGTCAGGGTAGTGACTCAGTCACGTGCTTCAAGGAAAAGGGTGTTCATGTGCTAGGAGAACCTTGGAGTTGATTGTATTCGGGGCCAGTTAGAGTGGGTGACTCTCAATAGCGGTCCTAGTGAGTTCAAAATTTAAGAATGCGATGTTTAAAGGGTTTCAGGCAGTAGTACGATCAAGAATCGAGCTTTGTAGAGTAATTTCTGAGATAAAGGAAGATGGTTGGAATGTTCTATGATATATTTCAGCGTGCAGGATAGTATTGGAGGAGTGAGAGAAATAAACTTCAGATTGTCTAAAGGTTATCAGGAGGGTATGAGACGGGTTGCGGGATTTAGGCAGCATAGTCTTGTGCATCAAGGTCACTCGGGATGAGTGAGGGTTGAGTTTGCTATGAGTTGAAGGAAGTTGCTATTATTCCTGAGGAAATTGAAGATGATTAAAAGAAGATAGATTGGTTAGCCATGGTTGAAATGGCACATTTACGGCAGTGATTAGTTCCTTTGATGTGATTAAGTTCTGCATGTGGTTTGTGTCGGTGTATGTGAGGCATGTCAGCCGTCGAAATAGATTGTTATGTGGAAGCATTCAAGTATTATAGCCCGTCAGGTGTAGGCGGATCCCGGAAGGGGTTATGGTAGGTATAGACTACTACTTAAGGATTTGCATGTTGGGTGATTATGAGAATTCACTCGTGTATTGAGATGGTGCTCTTGAATTGAGTTAAGTAAAAGGTCTCTATATGATGAAGTGTTCACCCTATTGGTGGTTCAGAAGTTATGATGGAATTCTTGCGCTACCTCATATTGGCATGTTATGTGCGGTAAGTAGTATGTAACTGGGAGTGAGGATCGAGATTGCAATTCGGTGTTGACGAGGATGTCATGAGCTCGGATGAGCAAGAATAAGGGATTAGAAAGTTCAGAGCAAGCTGGTGTTATCTTCAGTGTCACTTGAGATTGATATTCGGTGAAAGAGGCTTTGTACCCTGGTCATGGGTTCTTGATGTGTTTTGCGGCCTTAGTGTGGTCGGTGTTATGGATGGGCAGACTTGTAGCCTTGTGTGGAGTGTCGTGGAAGCGTGACTGCGAAAAGATTATATAAGTGTGATATGTAGTCACTTGATGGATTGAAGATTTGAACTGAGTATAAGAAGTGCAATATTGCTTATTTGAGAATTTATGCCTGGAGGGCGTTCGGTTCAGTTAATTGTGGATTATGGGGTGTTGTCCCGGTGATGATGGTTTTTCTTATAACGATCCGACCGGTCGTTTTGAGCTCTAGCACGTAGTTCAGCAGTTTAAGGTCATGAGCAGCTTTATTTCAAGTATTATGACTTGTAGGTGTGGTCGGAACTGAATTTTAGGAAGTTTGGAGTCAATTTAGGAAGAAAATTCTCAATTCAGAAGTCTTAAGTTGGAAGAATCGACTAAGATTTGATTTTTAAGTAAACGACCTCCGAATCAGGATTTGAAGGTTCCAGCATGTTCGTATGATGATTTCAGACTTGGGCATATGTCCGGATCGGGCTTTGGATAAACCGGGAGCGTTTCGGCGCATATTATGGAAGATAGCATTTTAGAAGAATTTCATAAATTTGGGCTGTAAGGCATTTCAGTGTTATAGATGTTCGTTTGGGATTCCGAGTCTGGAATAGCTTCGTATGATGATTCTAGAGTTGGGAGTGTGATCAGAAGTGAATTCGGATGTCTGTAGGTCATTTTGAAGTCATTTGGCTAAAGATAAAAATTTAAAGATTTTTGAGAAGTTTGACGAGAGTTTGACTTTTTGATATCGGGGTCGGATTTTAATTCCGAAAGTTGGAGCAGGTCCGTAAGGTCGAATATGACTTGTGTGAAAAATTTGGGGTCAATCGGACGTGATTTGATAGGTTTCGGCATCGGATGTAGAAGTTTGAAATTTCAAAGTTCATAAAGCTTGAATTGGAGTGCGATTCATAGTTTCGAAGTTGTTTGATGTAATTTGAGGTCTCGAGTGAGTTCGTATCATGTTTTGAGACATGTTGGTATAATTGGTTAAGGTCCCGAGGGCCTCGGATGGATTTCGGAAGGTCAGCGAAATGGATTTCGGGCCAAAATACTTGTTGAAATTTCTGCTGCAAATATGTTTTGGACAGCAACTGATGCATCAAAGATCTAACTTTGGAGGCGTATATATAAACATCTATAAAGTTAAACCATTCATGACTTGGACATTTTATCAGAAAGTTATGATCGATTGAAGATGGATGGTGGAGCAGTTTCGACAGAATTTTCTGATGCATGGAGCCGACTTTAGAAGCTCATATCTTGAAATATATAAAGAGTTATATGGTGTACAGCCTATCAAATTAAAGATCTTCGAGTCTAGTTTCTAAATCATCAAACCCTTTGTAATTTAGATATTTCTACAAGGATATATGGGCGTTTTAAATAAATGTGTACAGCAAGAGAAAATTATAATAGGATGTACAACCTGCACAGCGCAAGGTACAACTCGATGAAGCCTGGGCAAATTGTTTTAAACACGAGTTTTGGCCCATTTCTTTCATTTGGTTTGGACGATTTTGGAGAGCTCAAGCAGGGATTTTCACGAAGCACCACTAGGTAAGTGATTTCTTCCTATTTTTGAGTTAAATATGTGATCTTACATGGATTTAGACATGGAAAATTAGTATAAAGTTGGGATTTTTGGTGAAGACCTAGAATTTGGAATTTTGGACTTTTACCATGAATTTGAGCATGAAAATTAGAGTAAATGGTATAATTGAGTTAGTAAAGCTATGGGTAGAATTTATCTTCGAGAAATTTTGGAATCCGGCCACTGGGCCCGAGGGCATTTTGGTCAATTCCTTGAGCGGAGATGAGATTTATATAATTTGAATTGTTAACAAATATTAGAGTATAATTTCATTGGTTTGTCGTTATTTGGATAGTTTTGGGGCGTTGTGCATCCATTGGAGTCGTCGGAAGGGCTTGGAAGCCGGTTATGGAATTTCAGAGCGAGGTAAGTCTCCTTTCTAACTTTGTGAGGGGGAATTGTCCCCATAGGTGAACTAACTGAATAAGTTCTACTATTTGTGGGGGCTACATACGCACGAGGTGACGGGAGTCCGTGTGTAGCTACTATTATGCCATGTCCGGGTAGTCTAGGACCCACTATCATGCCTTACCTGTTGTTCCTGTGATCTTGCCAATAATACTAGACCACTAATATAATCGAAATAGTAATTGAATATCTAAGAAGACTAGAGTTCATTTTCTTAATCATCTAGAAGGAGAATTGATTTCCTCCGTGGATAATTGTATACATGATAAGGTTATATTATTGAATATTATTAAACTTGGCAAATGAGTTTCAAAACAAAGATTTAAATGCTATTTTTTCGTGTTCCTTTAAGAGGATTTTATTATTTCCTGAGAAGTTGTTTTCTTGATAAAAATGCGGATTTATTATGTGAATACGTGTACATATGAGCACCTGAGTCGCATGTATGATTCGCGAGCAGGTTAGCCTTATTATTATGTTGACCGTGTCGCATGATTGATTCGCGAGCGGGGAAAATAGATGCATCTCTGGTTCGGGTAATTTGACCCTCGGCAGTGCACAGTTTATGTTTATGTTGGTTCGGGCCGTCGACCCTCGGCATTGCTTGCACGTGATATTTACTGCGTATTACTGTGATTTATACATGTTTATCGGCCTAAGGAAGTTTTAATGGCCAGCTATGAGGAAGGAGAATTGATGTGTAAAATGTGAAATAAGTCTGATGTTTCTTATCCAGGATTATGATTTAAATTGTCAACTGAAATGATGAAGGTTTAAAATGTTAAATGTGGAAGGAGTTGATATTATTTATTCCTGATTTTAATAAATTGTCTATGACATTCATGCTTAGTGTCTCACTTGAATATACTAAATTTTTGACCTCTAGCAAGTGTCTAATTCGACCTCTCGTCACTACCTCTCTGAGGTTAGGCGGTCGACTTACTGAGTACACGTTGTTTTCGTACTCATGTTGCACTTGCTGTGCATTTTTATTGCACATGTACTTTCATAGCGACGTGGCTGGTTTGGAGACTAAGGCGAGCTGCATTCATCCGGAGGCGATCCGTAGCTGACAGAGCCTCCCTCATATTGTATTTATTTCCAATTTAAATTCCTTTTCCAATTTGTATTTCGGACAAGCTTTGTAATATTTGTGAAATTCTTAGAATTTGCTCATGTACTTGTGTCACCGGGTTCTGGGATGTGTTTGGGATTTAACTGAATAAATGAAATAGCTTACTTGTCGTATTTATTTGATAAATTTTTATTCATTTTTCTGACTTGTAAGTAAAAGGTAACAATTTTTGAAAAATGTTAAAACAGGAAATTATATCAACTAATTGATGATTGGCTTGCCTGACGGTGGTGTCCGGCGGCATCACGACCTTAATAGATTTCGGATTGTGACAACTTGGTATCAGAGCACTAGGTTCCCTTAGGTTTCACGAGTCATGAGCAAGTCTAGTAGAGTCTTGCGGATCGGTATAGAGACGTCTGTACTTATCTTCGAGAGGCTACAGGGCTATTAGGAGTACTTCCCTTCTTGATTCCTCATCGTGTGATTTGATTCCTCCGAGGCTTATGCCTATTTTTCTTCCTACTCAATCTTACTCGTCGCGAAGCACTTTCTATGAATCAGGAATTTGAGGAATTGAAATGGTGCTACGGATGTGGTGCGAGACATTTTCCATGCGTAATTGGTTGGGGGCTATTGTTGTTGCCCTGCAGGAGGATAATATGTTGTTTCAGCTCAGTAGCTGTGTTTCTGAGAGCCTTGAGGCTATGCTCAGGTAGTGGCGATGTTTTCGATTGGTTATCGCGCAGTGTTGATATGATGGTAGAATGCTTGCCCATATGTCGGGGTAATGAATGACTTGAAGGGAGATCTTCCCAGAGGGTAATTTCGAGGATTCAGTATTTTAGTTCCGGCGGAGGAAGGGAAATTGGACTATGAATTTTCAAGTTTGGGGGATAAAGTGATAAGACTTGGTGTTATCAAGCGAGGTGGAATATTCACCTGTGATATGATATCGTCATCTTTGATCGAATAGAATGTGTTAAGTTCGTTGGTGTTATGGTTCTTTATTGCGTTGGGTCATATTGTTTTGAAGTGGTATTGAAAAAGCGGCTTTCATAGACCATGGTGTGTGGTGGTTCAAGTATTGAATGAGTATTTCTAATGAAGGCAGCTCGAGAAAGATGATCTTTGGGGAGTCGAAGTTATGGTGATCTGCTGGTTTAGGTGTTGCAAAGAATGATATTGAATTGAGGCCGCAATTGAGAAGCATGCGATGAAAGAAGACATGTAAGAAGTGTCAGGGGCGGCTAAATCTCTAAAATGCCAGGCATGAGAGACGGAAGTCGGGTAGTTGCTTAAAGGAATGAGTTTAACTAAAGTGGGAGAGTGGCAGTGTAGCATATGAGTTCAGTGGTAAGATAGTTGCCTATCTTGAGGAGAAGTTTGGAGTGGTTTGAGGATTTTAGTGGACGGTGATTAGGTCTGCGAGCTTAAATTAAATGTGGCTATTCCGGCGAAGGTTGGATGTAATAGAGAGATGTCACTAGGGATGAAGAAGGATGCAATATGGCGGTGAATCTGAAGATATTGTAGCGCATTTAGTAGATTTCCATAAGGAGCGGACGGACTGGTAGAGTCGGTGAATGAGAACGGGCTTAGGATGGGGTATTGATGTTGTAGAAAGTGTGCAGTACAGCATCGTTGGAAGGTGTCAGTTGATGATTTCCACAGGTGGGTTATCTCCTGTGAGTAGATTAGCGGTTGTGTAGTTGGCAAGTGTCTGGAAGGGATTCTAGTGGCTATCCGGTAGGAGGCCGAATATGTGAATGATACTAAAGAATTTAAGTATTCATGGGATGCTAATAGGAGGACTTAGAATAAATTGATAGATTTGTTGAGAAAGATCATGTCAGCAAAGGAGAGAGGATTTCGGTGGGGTCCAAAATGATGCAAGGAGTAGCTTCAGGCTAAGTGGGAGAGTCCCACCGCCTATGATAGGGTTGCAGGAATATCATCTCATGGGGTTGCGGATTATCCTATTTTTGGAATCAGGTATTATGACTTGTAGGTGTGGTCGGAACTGAATTTCAGGAAGTTTAGAGTTGATTTGGAAAGAAAATTCTCATTTCAGAAGCCTTAAATTGGAAGAATCAACTAAGATTGGAATTCTAAGTAAACGACCTCCAAATCGGGATTTGAAGATTCCAGCAGGTTCGTATGATAATTTCGGACTTGGGCGTATGTCCGGATCGGGTTTTGGATAACCCGGGAGCATTTCGGCGTATATTGTGGAAGTCAGTATTTTGAAGAAAATTTCCTAAGTTTGGCTTGAAGCGCATTTCGGTGATATCAATGTCCGTTTGGGATTCCGAGTCTGGGAATAGCTTCGTATGGTGATTCTAGAGTTGGGAGTGCGATCAGAAGTGAATTCGGATGTCCGGAGGTCATTTCGAAGTCATTTGGCTAAAGATAGGAATTTTAAGGTTTTTGGAGAAATCCGACCGGAAGTGGAAATTTTGATATCAGGGTCGCAATGCAATTCCGGAAGTTGGAGCGGGTCTGTAATGTCGAATATGGCTTGTGTGAAAAATTTGGGATCAATTGGACTTAATTTGATAGGTTTCGGCATCGGATGTAGAGGTTGGAAATTTCTAAGTTCATAAAGTTGGGATTTGGGTGCGATTCGTGGTTTCGATGTTGTTTGATGTTATTTGAGGCCTCGATCAAGTCCACATTATGTTTTGCAACAGTTTGGTATAATTGGACGGGGTCCCGGGGGCCTCGGGTGAATTTCGGGTAGTTAACGTATCAATATTTGAAGTTGAGAAAAAGCTGAAGTTGCTGGTGTCTGGTGCGAGTGCACCTGCGAGGTTTTGGCCACAGGTGTGGACAATGAGGCACAGGTGCGATTTTGGGATGGAGTTGAGGAAATTGTAGGTGTGGGAGATTGGTCGCACCTACGGGAGCGCAGGTGCGGAGGTAGGACCGCAGGTGCGGAAATGAGGCTGGGCAGAATGTTTTAAAACCGAGAATTGTTAGCCATTTCTTCTTTGGTTTGGTCGATCTTGGGAGGCTTCAAGGAGATTATTTCTTCATGAAATGTCAAGGTAAGTAACCCCTTCATGTTTCTAAGTTAAAATATAAGTTATATGCATGGAATTAGACATGGGAATTGGTAGGAAATTGTGAAATCTTAAGGAAACCTAGAATTTGGTAATTTGGATTTTTAGCCACGAATTTGAGCATGAAATGTAGAGTAAATTGTATATTTGAATTAGTAAAGCTATGGGTAGAATTTACCTTCGAGAAATTTCGGAATCCGGGCAGGTGGGTCCGAGGGCATTTTGGTCAATTCACTGAGCGGAGTTGGGAAATTATATAATTTGGAATTGTTGCAATTATTAGAGTATATTTTCATTGGTTTGTCATTGTTTGGATAGTTTCGGAGCGTTGTGAAACGATTTGAGTCATCGGAAGGGCTTGGAGGTCGGTTGTGGAATTTCAGAGCGAGGTAAGTCTCCTTTCTAACTTTGCGAGGGGGAATTGTCCCCCTAGGTGAACTAAGTTAGTATGTGCTATTATCTTCGGGGGCTACGTACGCACGAGGTGACGAGAGTCCGTGCATAGATACTATTATGCCATGAACGGGTAGTCTAGGACCCACTAGCATGCCTTATGTGTTGTACCCGTGATCCTGCATGTATTACTTGACTGCTAATATAATCGAAATCGTAATTTAATATCTAAAGGAGACTAGAGTTTATTTTCTTAATCAGCTGGAAAGAGAATTGTTTTCCTCCATGGATAATTGCATACCTGATAAGGTGATATTATTGAATATTATTAAACTTGGCAAATGAATGTCGAGAAAGGATTTAAATACTATTTTTGTAGTTTTTAAAAGAGAAATATGTCATTTACTTGAGTATTTATTTTTCTGACGTATTTGGGGTGGACTGTTGATTGTGCCTGACTGCATGTGACCGCTTCACAATTTATAATCCGCGAGGGGAGTGTTATTTCCCCCACTCTCATCGGAGAGGGTCGTACGCCACGGCGGATTGAAATGTGCACTTATCGTCCGGGCTGTTCGACCCTCGGCAGTGCATAGATATGATTATTTTATTGAAAGATGCACTTATGGTTCGGGCCGTTCGACCCTCGGCAGTGCATAAACATGATTACTATGTTAAGAGGTGCACTTATGGTATGGGTTGTTCGATCCTCAGTAGTGCACAGAGATGATTATTATGACGGCTCAGGCAGGTTGTCCTTATCCCGTATGCGCATGCTAAATTGTTAAATATTTTTCATGGATTTTTAAAAGTGATAAGATATTTGGGGAAAAATAAAGAAGAAATTATTTATTTAAGATATTCGGGGGGAAATGAGGAAGTGGTAACTGTTTGTTTACTTCCAGTATTTACTTAGATTTCAGTGCCTTATATATATTGTTGCTTTACTACCTTTACATGCCTACCGTGTTCATCGTATGCTGTTAATTAATTTGTTGGACCTTAGTGAGTGTCTAATTCTACCTCTCGTCACTACCTCTCTGAGTTTAGGCGGGCGACTTACTGAGAACACGTTATTTTTGTACTCATGCTACACTTGTTGTGCATTTTTATTGCACAGGTAATTTCATAGTGACATGGCTGGTTTGGAAACTTAGACGAGCTGCACCATCCGGAGGCGATCCGCAACTTACAGAGTCTCCCTCATACTATATTTATTTTCATTTTAAATTTTCTTGTCCAATTTGTATTTCGGACAGGCTTTGTGATGATTGTATAAATTCTTAGAAAATGCTCATGTACTTGTGACATCGGGTTCTGGGATGTGTTGGGATATATGTGCTAAAGGTTAATATTCAAACCATTGTTTTACTTAACAGATTTAATTTAGTTAATATGTAATAAAGTGAAAGAAAATAATTTTTCATAAATATTAAAACCGGAAACTATTTCGATTAATTAATGATTGGCTTGCCTGACAATGATGTCCGGCGCCATCACGACCTTATGAATTTTGGGTCGTGACACATACTACACTTCTACACATTTTTGTGCAGATTCCAGGTATTGCGTAGCCGGTTGATCGTTAGCTAGCAGAGCGAATTGCTGTTGTGGAGACTCAAGATAAACCTGCTACAACATTCGCAGGCTTCGGAGTCACCGTCCTATTTTGTTCATATACTATCTTTATTTATTTCTGAGCAGTTGTATTTAGAAGTTATAGTAAAACTCTGTAGGGCTTATGACTTGTACTACCGGGTTTTGGAAAAGTGTATATTGTATAGAGAGTTCATTTTAGAAAGCATTAATGTTATTATTATTATGGTTGTTATTCAGTAATGTCAGGCTTACCTAGTCCTTAAGACTAGGTGCCATCACGATAACCAAGTGGAATTTGAGTCGCGACAAAAAGAGAATGGAAATTTATAAATTATACAATGCATGTAATAAAAAATAATGGATGAAAAATAGAGGTAAATTTTATAATAAATTTGTAAAAATTATCTATTAACACTTTACATGAACTTTAATTGTAATTTAGAAAAAATCTACTAATAACAATCAAAACTCAAAAATTATATACACATGAAGAATAATAAAAATAGTAAAACTTAAAATCTCACAAACACATACACTGACATACATTATATGCATTTTAATATACATAATATTAAACAATAATGATAATAAAGTAGCAATGCATTTTGTAATATATTCATAATATGCTTATTTTATTTACAATTTTAGTGAATTTATATTAAATTATATAATAAGATATAATATTATATTATGAATAAATACCTGCATTAGAAAATAATTAGACAATAAAAAAGGTAATATATATATATGGGGACTTGAAAATGTCAAGCATAAAATAGACCCTGCATAGGATAAAAGGATGAAAATGATAATTTTTCTAAGTTGGATGATGAGTTTGATTTTTAAAGTATATTTGGTGGATGTAAATAATTTTCACTTTTCTTTTACTATTGCATTGCTTCGAATTTAAAAATGTGCACTTTTATTTACTTCCTTTATTGCATTTGATTAATTTGGACCAGAGTGGGTTGGACCCTTTTTTATGAGACTGTTACAATTCCTGTGATTTATAAAGAGAGTTTTATAACTTTACCCACAAAAATCAAACTAATTACCCTTGCATGCCCACTAACTTTTCTACCCATTAAACTAATAACTCTTTCTACTCATTGTAACTTTTGTATGTAATTACCTATGTTTCTTGTCACGACACAATTTTCCCTCTGTTGGGTATCGTGATGACACCTAGTCTTAAGGACTAGGTAAGCCTAACATTTACGGAATAACAACAATAATAAATAACATCTAATAATTTCTGAAATGAAACTCTCTATACAGTTTACAATTTTCTCAAACCAGTAGTACAAGTCATAATCTCTACAGAGTTTGCTACAACTTCTAAATACAACTATTTGGGAATAAGTAAAAACAATGTGAAATACAAAATGGGAAGGTGACTCCGAAGCCTGCGAACGCAGCAACAGGTTTACCTTGAGTCTCCACAACAGCAATCTGCACTGCTAGCTAAAGATCAACTGACTTCGCAATACCTGGATCTGCACAAAAATGTGCAGAAGTGTAGCATGAGTATACTGTAGCAGTACCCAACAAGTATCAAGACTAACCTTAGTAGAGTAGTGACGAGGAACAGTCAAGACACCTACAAGACTAAATAACCTGAACAAATACAAGTATAGAAACAACAGAGTATGATACCTACATAAATACTACGCAAATGGCAAGTAATACAATGGTTACAGTAAGAAAAGAAAACAACAACTATCAGTGAAAATACCGTAATAATGACATAGAAGAATGAATGGAAAACACAATCCAAAATCTGACAATCACAGCTAAAGGAAAGACAAATAATACCTCAACTACAACGACCGTCTTCACAATAGATTTCAGTCAATAAATTCCACGAGGTACCAAACCTCATACTATTCACACTCACGGGTCCCAATATTTGAACCCTAACATTTGGCATCCTGTGCCCTCATTTCACCTCATAACTGCACAGACGACTCACGTGCCAAATAAAACCACTCTCACATAGAAGGCAAGTAAAACAAGGGTATCTATACTCAACAATAACAAGGAAGCCTCTTAATCCGATAAAAGGGCTTAACTACGTGTATGCTTGTGCAAGTGTCCTAACATAGTTCAAACAAGCTAGTAAGCATAAGAAAAGGAATGGACAACACATAGAAGTGCTTCCTCACAACTTTCACAAGATAAAGCTCACACAGGTAAGTGTACCACTACACAATATCAACAACAAGAATGCCCCTAGGCCAACACAAATCATCACAAATCAGTCCCTAACACAGCCCACCTTGTCTCGCCACGTGTGCAATAGTAAAATAAATGCTCGCTTTGTCTCGCCACACGTGCATAATAATGTTCCCACCTTGTGTCACCACATGCGCA
>ML430330.1:62527-148156 GCA_005239525.1 Nicotiana knightiana | reverse complement strand
ATATATATATATATATATATATATATATATATATATCCCGTCTTGTCACGCTGCATGTGCAAATATCAATAATAGAAACAACACGGCAAAAACCTCGTGCAACCCCATATCAACAACCGCACGACAGAAACCTCGTGCATCACAATAACCACAACCGCACGGCAGAAACCTCGTGCATCACCACAACAAGTACAACAGCAACAATGACAATAATACAAAGTACGGTAAGTTAATCAACTCAAGAAACTTTGATCACAAGAAACGGTATAACTAGTTCACAAGGAGTAACCACAATAAGGAATGCCAGGCATAATAAGAATATCTCAACAAGGAAGAAAATAACATGTAATAATAGTCCCACAATGTACGATTCAACAACCAAGAAACTAACACGAGTCAAATAATTCCAAATAAGGGAAAGTCCACTAAGGCATAAGATTTCTAAGCTTCTTTTAAGTTTGGACAGTTGCGGGAGAGATACAACCAATTCAAATAAGGATAAGCAGCGAGAAGATCACCATAATCTCAATTAAGGGAGAACATTTACAAAAGGGATAATTATAACTTCAAATAGAGATAAGCAATTAGGGAGAAGGTAACATGGCAATGGAAGAGATAACAATCTCAATTAAGGCACATATGAAGCAAGTAACAATAAGAGTGGATCATGAAGTAACTGATTCTACTTAAGCAGGTAAAAGTGAAACTAGTAATTAAGGAACGTAATCATAACAAGAACAACTACATATTCAATGAATACAAGGACCTAGGAACCCTAAAAGGCCAATTTCCACAAATAAGTCTGAGCACGTACTTGTCACCTTGCGTACACGGACTACAATCAATATAGAAGACTTAAACCCTAAGGGGTAGTTCCCCCACACAAGGTTAGGCAAGATATTTACCTCAAAGAAGACAAACTGATACTCTAAAATGAACTTCTCGGGTAAAATGACCTCCGGACGGCTCAAATCTAACCAAAGTAACTTCAAAGCAAAAATAAAACTCATAGGAAATTATTCTGGATTATAAAGTCTCAATCTTTATCAAAATCTAAAAAGCAACCCAAAAGTCGGCCCCCGGGCCCGCACCTCGGAATCAGACAAATTTCACAAAACCCGAACACCCATTCCGATATGAGTTCAACCACACTAAAATTATCAAATTCCGATACCATTCCTTCACTCAAATCATGATTTTTTATTTTGAAAGCTTTCTTCAAAAACAAACATTTTCCTCAACTCAAAACACAAATTAACTGATAAAAATGAAGATAAATTCATGTAATATTGAATACTAGGTGAAGAACACTTACCCAATCGATTTTCTTGAAAACCCCACAAAGAATCGCTCAAAATCGGGCTCTACAAGTCAAAATATGATGAAAATAGCCTAACTCTCGATTTGAAAAATTTATATGCTGCCCAGGTTTGAAAGCATCACGAACGCGGATAAAGGCTCGCGTTCGCAAAGAAGGAAAGTAAGGCTGTCCAGAAAAACCCTTTGCAAATGTGAGGGAAGGAATGCGAACGCGAAGAACAAGGGACGAAACCTACAAGAACGCGAGACGGCGAACGCGAAGAAGAATAGGCTACCAGGAAGAGCTTCACGAACGCAGGTGTCTAAAGTCAAATGCGATGAAGGGGAAAATCAAACCTTCGCGAAGAAGGATCTCGAGTGGTCAGTAGAGACACTTCGCGAACGTGAAAAGAGCTTCGCGATCGCGAAGAAGAACACCAATTCTATAACCTAACATGGACTCGCTCGAGGTCTCAAATCACATCAAACAACACCGAATATACAAATCGCACCACGAATCGAACTATGAACTTCCAAATCTTCCAACTTCGAGAACTCGTGCCGAAACTAATCAAACCAACCCGAAATGACGTCAAATTTTTTCAGGCAAGTCCCAAATGACATAACCGAGCTGTTCCAACTCGGAATCGCATTCCGACCCCGATATCACCAAAGTCAACTATTGGTCAACCTCTCCATTTTCCAAAGTGACTTTCGTCGAAATGCTTCAAATCACCCTACGGACTTCCAAAACCAAATCCGGACGCACGCCTAAGTCCAAAATCACCACACGAAGCTGCTCAAGATCAAATGCCGCCGAACGAAACTTAAATTCCCAAAACGACCAGCCAGGTCATTACATTTCTTGTTTATTCTCTACGTTTTTTACTTTTTTCTCCTTTTTTAATTATATATATTTTTTATTTTTGTTACCATAATCTGATTAATACTCAATTTTGGCTCATTTCTTTTTACTTTTTTTTTCTCTTTTTTCTTTCCTTTTTTTCATTTTCTTTATTTTTTTAATTCCTTTTCTAATTTCATTTAACTTCTTTTTTCTTTTATTTTTTTCTGCATAATCTAATTTTATTCACTTTCTTTTGCTTCTTTTATTTATATTTCTTTTTTTTATACGATAATAAAAGATAACTGATATAGTAAATATTTTCTCACATTTATTAATATAACATATATATTTTATCATTTTTTCTCATTTATTTCTTCTCTAAATCTGTTATTAGACCAACTTATACATTATAGTCTCTTTCTCTTCTATTATTTTTTATTTCATTTTTTATTTATTTTTCCTATTTTTTCCATAATCTTATTATGCACACCTTTTTTGCTTCTTTATTTTTGTACTTTATATTTTTCTCTTTTATTTTTCACTATATTAAAAAATAACTGATATAGTATTTTTTTATATATATATTAATTATTGAAAAAGAACTTATTCTAGCATATAGTATACCAAAAATATATATTAGTAGCATTTGAAGTATATTATTGTAGCATACTATGATATCCATCTAGTATATATTATATACTGACATGGTACATAAAGGACTAGTTCAATTATTTAACATAAAAAAAATCTTCAGTCCTCTATGATACCCATATGGTATATATCATATGCTAATACGGTATCATAAAGGTGTGGTTCATTCCTTATAATAAAACACTCAATCCTCTATAATACTCACATGGTATAATATCATATAATAACATGTATCATAGAGGTCTGGTTCATTTCTTCCAGAAACAATCCTCTATGATACCAACGGGATATATATCATATAATGACATGGTATCATAGATGACTGAATCACATATTAGTGTCTAACATTATTGTAAAATATGTTGCGTAGTAATATATGAATATACCAAATAGGCATATTACAACTTTATGTCAATTTCTGCATTTACTTCTAATACAATAAATAACATCACCATGAAATTGTCATGACCCAAATTTCCCTCCGTTGGGTATCGTGATGGCACCTAGTCTTAGGGACTAGGTAACCCTAACATTTACACTGAACAACAACAATAATAAAGGAATTTTAAAAATTTCTAAATAGAATTCTTGATAAAGTTTACAATTTCCCAAAACCCGGTAAATACAAGTCATAAGCTCTACGAAATTTTTCTATCAAATCTAAGTACAAATGTCTAGGAATAAGTAAGTACAGTTGAATAGAAATAAAATAGGAAGGTGACTCCGAATCCTGTGAACGCAATAGCAGGTTACCTTGAGTCTCCTCAGCAACGATCTGCTCAGCTACCAACAACAAAAACTTGAAGTTGCACACAAAAATGTGCAGAAGTGTAGTATGAGCACACCACACCGGTGCCCAGCAAGTATCAACACTAACCTCGGTGAAGTAGTAACGAGGACTAGTCAAGACACCACCAGTCTAATAAGTAAAAAGGCATAGATGTATAAATGACCGAACCAAAATATCTATCTAAAGATTTCTCAATGTAATTAACGATACGATCGAATAATACGAAAGAAAATTCAATAATCACGATCAACGGACAGCATAATAGAAATACGCAAAGAGAATGAAAAAAGATGCAATCCAAATGGAGGGAATCACAATCCAACAAAAACGCAAGCAACTCAGCACTGCATCAATTTAATCACGTCAGGCCTTAGCCAATAACTCAATAAAACTGGTCAACCTTCGAGTGGAAACTTTTAAATCGCGAGTTCATTTTGAAAACATTAAAGATATAATCATTTCGGAATAGAGAGATTTCTTCTTCGAACCATACTTTCTCTGAATGTATATTTATATATTTTTATAAAGAGAAATATTTAAAACATAGTCTCTTCAAATACGTGATGCTCAAATATATTTTCCCAAATACTGCTCTTTCAAATAGCATCAAAATACGTGATGTTCAAAATATATTTTCCCAAGTACTGCTCTTTCAAATATCATCAAAATAAGTGATGTTCAAAATATATTTTTCCAAGTAGTGCTCTTTCAAATATCATCAAAAGACATGATGTTCAAAATATATTTTCCCAAGTACTGCTCTTTCAAATATCATCAAAATATTCTGCAAGACAAATGCTTTTCAACTATACTTTCGAAAAAGAAGTCCTTTAGACATAACTTTTCCTGGAGATAATTGCTTTTCAGCTATACTTTTCAATATATATATTTATGTCTTTCGATCCAAATCTCCTCAATCATAAAGTTATCGGAACTCAGTCCGACACTCAGAATTTGTCATGCAATGCAGTATAGGGGGAAAGCTCCCGGATCTCTTTCCCTATTCCAAATTTAAATATGCGATACAGTACAGGGGGAAAGCTCCCGGATCTCTGTCCGTAGTCCCAATCTAAATATGTGATGCAGTACAGGGGGAAAGCTCCCGGATCTCTGTCCGTAGTCCCAATCTAAATATGTGATGCAGTACAGGGGGAAAGCTCCCGGATCTCTGTCCGTAGTCCCAATCTAAATATGTGATGCAGTACAGGGGGAAAGCTCCCGGATCTCTGTCCGTAGTCCCAATCTAAATATGTGATGCAGTACAGGGGGAAAGCTCCCGGATCTCTGTCCGTAGTCCCAATCTAAATATGTGATGCAGTACAGGGGGAAAGCTCCCGGATCTCTGTCCGTAGTCCCAATCTAAATATGTGATGCAGTACAGGGGGAAAGCTCCCGGATCTCTGTCTGTAGTCCCAATTTAAATATGTGATGTAGTACAGGGGAAAAGCTCTCGGATCTCTGTCTGTAGTCCCAATTTAAATATGCAATGCAGCCACTGAGGAAAACAAGCAGTATGCGACAGAAACAACATATATTGCCACAACCGGTGCGAAAGCAAACACGGCCGAATACAAAGTGCGATGAGCAAATCAATACAAAGACTTAAATCAGAAAAGTGGTAACAACTCGCTCATAAGAAGTAGCCATTGAGAGGAATGTCAAGCACAAAGAGGGAACAACATAACGAGGGGAAGACAAGACAAATATAGCAACGATTCTATACATTCAAGTTCGCAACCAAGAAACTAAATCATCCCGACAAGGGAATCAGCTATAACCAATCTCACTTAGACAATTAGCTTCACCGAATAAACTCAGTTTGAACAATGCTCAGTAAATACGCAGCATATGAAGGAAGACATAGCATAACGGTAGGAAAAACAAAGTCTTCATTTAAGTCAATTAAGATCATATAAGAAACAATGAATGTCAGGCAAGTACTTCTAACTTGAACAGGAAGAGATGAGATTAGAAATCAGGAATTCAGATATAACAAGTTCAATTCATATACGGAGAACATAAGGGCCCAAAAATCCCTAAAGGTCAATCTATTTGCAAATAAGTTCGAGTACACACTCGTCACCTCGCGTATGTGCATAACAATTAACATAGAAGACTCAATCCTAAGGGGTAGTCCCCCCCCCCACAAGGTTACCTTGACTGTGCTAATCAACTCAATGCCACGCTCATGCCACGACTACCCAACTCCGAGTGGCCCAAATCTAGACCAATTCGATTGCATAGAGTAAATATCATCACAAGAAAACAAAATAATTAATAAGTCCGACGCTAATATGCGAAATTAGGAAATTCGCCCAAAAGGTTCCCCGGACCCACGTCTCGGAATCGGGCAAAAAATATATTTTCCGGACACCCATTCACTCACGAGTCTAAACATATGAAAATCTCTCAAATCGGAGGTCAAAAACCCAATCAAAACTCAATAATTTGGTCTATGAAGTTCATCCCATTTTTTCCATTTTCTACCCAAAATTTTCGAAATTTAAGGTTGGATTTAAGATTGGAATCATGGAAATTGATCTATAATGGATGGAAATCACTTACCCAAGTTACCCAGGTGCAAAATCCTCCAAACATCGCCTCTCTCGAGCTCTCCAATTCGAAAATGCTGAAAATAACATAACCCTCGGATCTGATATAATTCCCCAGCAATTCCGCACTTGCGCCCCTGGGGCCGCACCTGCGAAAATACCATCGCAGGTGCAAAAACCCACTAAAAAGCCTGGGGTCGCACCTGCGATCAAATGGCCGCACCCGCGGCGCCGCATCTGTGGAAAACACACCGCACCTGCGAGGATTGGGGGATTGGGTCAAATCCGCACCTGCGAGCTCCTCGCCGCACCTGTGTGTCCGCACCTGCGAGCTCCTCGCCGCACCTGCGTGTCCGCACATGCGGAAGGTCCATCGCAGGTGCGAGATACCAGAACCAGCAATGGTTCAGTTGTCTCCCAAGTGCTAACAACACCCGATGAGCATCCTAAACGTACCTGAAGCCCCCGGGACCTTGTCCAACCACACACACAAGTCATATAACCTAACACGGACTCGCTCGAGGTTTCAAACCACATAAAACAACACTAACACGATGAATTAAACTAAAAGTCCATGAAAATTCTTCAAACTTCTATAAACATTAAGTTTTGCATTTAAGGTCCGAATCACGTCAAACTAAGTCTGTTTCTTACCAAATTTCATAGATAACACATATAAATCATATCGAACCTATACCGGGCTTCGGAACCATAATACGGGCCCGATATCACAAGTTTCATCTCAAATTTCATTTTCAAAAACCTTTATATTTTTCAGAAAACAATTTTCTTTAAAAATTCATTTCTCGGACTTGGGACCTCGGAATTTGATTCCGGGCATACGCCCAAGTCCCATATTTTCCTACGGACCCTCCGGAACCGTCAAATCACGGGTCCGGGTCCGTTTACCAAAAACATTGACTGAAGCCAACTTTATTCAAATTTCTAATACAAAATTATCAGTTTTTTCACATAAAGGCTTCACGGCTATAGGCCCGGGATGTGCATGCAAATCGAGGTGAGATAGAAGGTGGTTTTCACGACCTCGGAACACAGAATTAGATAGAATATACGGGATGACCCTTTTGGGTTATCACAATCTCCCCCTCTTACACAAACGTTCGTCCTCGAACGTGCTAAGATTCACTTTGAACTCATCCAATCACTGATTGCACATTTCCAACACACACCCGCGCGTGATCACACGTCACCGCAACCTACATAAGCCTGATGACACCATCAAAACTGCCATATAGCCTTCTCATCATCATCGATAAGCCTCATATCTCAATTCCTCACTTTCTACTCATTTCCAAAAGACTCGATTCTAAATCCATGTCCGGCATTAGCCTCAACCAGCTGCATCAACTCAGGTCTATGTCCATAAGTCATGGCCACACAAATAGCACATCACACATAGGCTCAATAGCATTTTGATCACCATAACTGCCCGAAATCAACTCAACATTGGCAATTAGTCCCACATATGGATGAACTCTCTGTTTCCAAATCCCATAATACCGATAATGATGCAATAAACACGAAGACCTCATCAGTAGACACTCGAATCACCGAGTCACAGCTAACACCACCGGGCACACATCGCGCAAACTGAACTAATGAAGCACATAACGAAATGGCTGAGTAGGGAAAATAGAAGCATATATAAAGGTACTATCAAACAAGCCTATAGGCATAGCTCTCTATCGATACTGACTTACCAAAAGCAATATAACAAGAGAGAAGCAAAGCATATGAACAAATCACAAAGATGCCCTCCTGATAAAAATTCCACCGTGGTACTCAGCCCGGTCCAAACATATCAAATCATAAAGAATCACGAGGGTCTCGCCCTCAAATCTACAACACATTTATAATATATATCATACCAATATATATCTCCCGCTAATTCGTCTCGGCTAACAAAATCATAGCGCTCACTTACTCACATCTCAATGGAGTATCAAATCATAGCTCGAAAACAAATACTCAGGAGAATCACATAAAGCTTACCACGAAGGATGACATGGAATCACTTCCAGTTTCACCGCTAGAAAGGATGAATAAAACAATAATAGACACGGCTACTACTCATAGAATATCCCAATAAGGGCAAGCACAAAAATAGAGTGCAATACATGAAACTCACTCATAAAAAAGACAACAAATAATGGGAACTCGTCCTGACCAACAGGACTATAGTGAAATACAATGGTAACCCACTTTAGCACATCAAGCCATACCTGGGTGATGATATCTGACACGACGGCCTCTAGCCTACTATATGCAACACATCAACGGGTCGGGCCTCCCCCTCTTAGGAGCCTTTTATCCACCTGAACACCCTGCTATAACTCTCCCACCTGAATCCTGGAACAATCTCTCACCCTGTGGCTAACATCTCCACACTGAAAACAATCTCTCTGTCGATGTGGCTGTGGAAGACATACGATACGGATCCTCTGAGACCCATGAGTATCTTAAACGCTCCCATGTGAAGCTAGTAATGAAACTGAACTGGTTGACCCAAGATTCTCTACCATTCCTGAGTCCCTCAATATGAATCTACGGACTCGCCTCCTAACTGAAGAAACCAAGTGAGGTGTATATCTAGCCAACTCACTGAATCTGACGGCGTACTCCAATGGTGACATAGCGCCCTGATGCAACTACTCAAACTTCGTGCGCTGTACATCCTGACGGAACTGAGGTGAAACCTCCCTCAAAACATCTCCAAAAACTGAATCCATGCTAGTAAAGCTAACTCGGCCAGGCTACCCCAACTCATATGCCTCCACCACTGATCAATCCGCTACTCTGGACCTGAGACGTGACAAAAGCAATCCCGCTCGTCTCCACAATACCCGAAGTACGAAGAATATAGTGACACTCCCCTAGAAAACCCTGGGCATTACCCTCCACCAATCCACTGAAAGATAGAAGGGTGGTACTTCCAGTACCTCTAAATCCCAAGGTGCTCTACCTCTGATGTTGCTATCCTAACCACGGGCTGAACTGAAACCACATGTCGTGCTGCCATGACAACTGGAACTTGACCAATGTGATCTCACTGCTCTGGAGTGTATATGGTGGGAGTCTGAACTCCTCTCCTGATCTGTGAAGTAACTGGTGCACTAGAATCAACCCTGCCTGAGCCAATGTACCAATTGTACTCAAAACTGCGCTCCGGTCTTCTGAAGTCTGGGGTAGCAACAGGCACCCCCAGTACCTGTCCCGTAACTAGGACTACTGGCGACTCCTCAACGGCTGCTCTGGTAGGCATCTTAACTGCAGCATGTGCTCCTCGTTGGCCTCTGTCTCTAACCTTTGTGACATTTTATTCGGGGTAGCATCATCCGGAGTCGCCGCTCGTGTCCTCACCATCGGTGAGAGAATGGAACGATAATTTCAAACTTCAAGATCAATGAACTCTCATGATAGGAATGAAGGAAGTGAAATTGTTCTGATAGTTTTGTAGCCTCTCGAATATATGTACAGACGTCTCCGTACCGATCCGCAAGACTCTACCAAACTCCCTTATGACTCGTAGCACCTATGAACCTAGAGCTCTGATACCAACTTGTCACGACCCAAATTTCCCTCCGTTGGGTATCGTGATGGCACCTAGTCATAGGGACTAGGTAAGCCTAACATTTACACTGAACAACAATAATAATGAAGGAATTTTAAAAATTTTGAAATAGAATTCTTGACAAAGTTTACAATTTCACAAAACCCGGTAAATACAAGTCATAACCTCCACGAAATCTTTCTATCAAATCTAAGTACAACTGTCTAGGAATAAGTAAGTACAGTTGAATAGAAATAAAACAGGAAGGTGACTCTGAAGCCTGCGAACGCACCAGCAGGTTACCTTAAGTCTCCTCAGCAACGATCTGCGCAGCTACCAACAACAAAAACCTGAAGTTGCACACAAAAATGTGCAGAAGTGTAGTATGAGAACACCACAGCGGTGCCCAGTAAGTATCAAGACTAACCTCGGTGAAGTAGTGACGAGGACTAGTCAAGACACCACCGGTCTAATAAGTAAAAAGGCATAGATGTATAAATGACCGAACCAAAATATCTATCTAAAGATTTCTCAATGTAATTAACGATACGATCGAATAATACGAAAGAAAATTCAATAATCACGATCAACAGATAGCATAATAGAAATACGCAAAGAAAATGAAAAAAGATGCAATCCAAATGGAGGGAATCACAACCCAACAAAAGCGCAAGCAACTCAGCACTGCATCAATTTAATCACGTCAGGCCTTAGCCAATAACTCAATAAAACTGGTCAACCTTCGAGTGGAAACTTTTAAATCGCGAGTTCATTTTGAAAACTTTAAAGATATAATCATTTCAGAATAGAGAGATTTCTTTTTCGAACAATACTTTCTCTGAATGTATATTTATATATTTTTATAAAGAGAAATCTTTAAAACATAATCTCTTCAAATACTTGGTGTTCAAATATACTTTCCCAAATACTGATCTTTCAAATAGCATCAAAATACGTAATGTTCAAAATATATTTTCCCAAGTACTGCTCTTTCAAATATCATCAAAATACGTGATGTTCAAAATATATTTTCCCAAGTACTGCTCTTTCAAATATCATCAAAATACGTGATGTTCAAAATATATTTTTCCTAGGACTGCTCTTTCAAATATCATCAAAATACGTGATGTTCAAAATATATTTTCCCAAGTACTGCTCTTTCAAATATCATCAAAATATTCTGCAAGACAAATGCTTTTTAAATATACTTTCGAAAAAAAAGTCCTTTAGACATAACTTTTCCTGGAGATAATTGATTTTCAGCTATACTTTTCAATATATATATTTAAGTCTTTCGATCCAAATCTCCTCAATCATAAAGCTACCGGAACTTAGTCCGCCACTCAGAATTTGTCATGCAATGCAGTAAAGGGAGAAAGCTCCCGGATCTTTTTCCGTAGTCCCAATTTAAATATGCGACGCAGTACAGGGGGAAAGCTCCCGGATCTCTGTCCATAGTCCCAATCTAAATATGTGATGCAGTACAGGGGGAAAGCTCCTGGATCTCTGTCTGTAGTCCCAATTTAAATATGTGATGTAGTACAGGGGGAAAGCTCCCGGATCTCTGTCCGTAGTCCTAATTTAAATATGCAATGCAGCCACTGAGGAAAACAACCAGTATGCGACAGAAATAACATATATTGCCACAACCGGCGCGAAAGAAAACAAGGCCGAATACAAAGTGCGATGAGCAAATCAATACAAAGACTTAAATCACAAAAGTGGTAACAACTCGCTCATAAGAAGTAGCCACTGAGAGGAATGCCAAGCACAAAGAGAGAACAACATAACGAGGGGAAGACAAGACAAATATAGCAACGATTCTATACATTCAAGTTCACAACCAAGAAACCAAATCATCCCGGCAAGGGAATCAACTATAACCAATCACACTTAGACAATTAGCTTTACCGAATAAACTCAGTTTGAACAAATCTCAGTAAATAGGCAGCATATGAAGGAAGACATAGCATAACGGTAGGAAAAACAAAGTCTTCATTTAAGTCAATTAAGATCATATAAGAAACAATGAATGCTAGGCAAGTATTTCTAACTTGAACAGGAGGAGATGAGATTAGAAATCAGGAATTCAGCTATAACAAGTTCAATTCATATACGGGGAACATAAGGACCCAAAAATCCCTAGAGGGCAATCTATTTGCAAATAAGTTCGAGTACACACTCGTCACTTCGCGTACGCGGACTACAATCAACATAGAAGACTCAATCCTAAGGGGTAGTTCCCCCACACAAGGTTACCTTGACTGCGCTAATCAACTCAATACCACGCTCTTTCCACGAGTACCCAACTCCGGGTGGCCCAAATCTAGACAATTCGATTGCGTATAGTAAATATCATCACAAGGAAACAAAATAATTAATAAGTCCGAAGCTAATACACGAAATTAGAAAATTCTCCCAAAAAGTTCCCTAGGCCCACGTCTCAGAATCGGGCAAAAATTATATTTTCCGGACACCCATTCACTCACGAGTCTAAACATATGAAAATCTCTCAAATCGGAGGTCAAAAATCCAATCAAAACTCAATAATTTAGTCTATGAAGTTCATCCCATTTTTCCCATTTTCTACCCAAAATTTTCGAAATTTAAGGTTGGATTTAAGATTGGAATCATGGAAATTGATCTGTAATGGATGAAAATAACTTACCCAAGTTACCCAGGTGCAAAAGCCTCCAAAAATCGCCTCTCCCGAGCTCTCCAATTCAAAAATGGTGAAAATAACATAACCCTCGGATCTGATATAATTGCCCAGCAATTCCGCACCTGCGCCCCTGGGGTCGCACCTGCGATAAAATGGCCACACCCCCGGCTCCGCATCTGCGGAAAACACACCGCACCTGCGAGGATTGGGGGATTGGGTCAAGTCTGCACCTGCGAGCTCCTCGCCACACCTGCGTGTCCGCACCTGCGTAAGGTCCATCACAGATGTGAGACACCAGAACCAGCAATGGTTCAACTGTCTCCCAAGAGCTAATAACACCCGATGAGCATCCTAAACGTACCCGAGGCCCCCGGGACCCCGTCCAACCACACATACAAGTCATATAACCTAACACGGACTCGCTCGAGGTTTCATACCACATAAAACAACACTAACACGATGAATTAAACTAAAAGTCCATGAAAATTCTTCAAACTTCTATAAACATTAAGTTTTTGCATTTAAGGTCCGAATCACGTCAAACTAAGTCTGTTTCTAACCAAATTTCACAGATAACACATATAAATCATATCGAACCAATATCGGGCTTCGGAACCATAATACGAACCCGATATCATAGGTTTCACCTCAAATTTCATTTTCAAAAACATTTATATTTTTCAGAAAATAGTTTTCTTTAAAAATTCATTTCTCGGACTTGGGACCTTGGAATTCGATTCCGGGCATTCGCCCAAGTCCCATATTTTCCTACGGACCCTCCGGGACCGTCAAATCAGGGGTTCGGGTCCGTTTACCAAAAGCGTTGACTAAAGTCAACTTTATTCAAATTTCTAATACAAAATTATCATTTTTATTAGTTTTTCACATAAAGGCTTCCCGGTTACACGCCCGGGATGCGCACACAACTCGATGTGAGATAGAAGGAGGTTTTCACGACCTGGGAACACAGAATTAGATAGAATATACGGGATGACCCTTTTGGGTCATCACAGAAATTCCATCAAACACCTCTTTAAGAAAAAAATTTGTAAGAAGTACGAGAATTTTATTAAAATATTAAAAAAGGATCCAGTTAAAAAATTTTAAAAATTAAAAAATGACCAATAATAATATTATATTGTATACTATAACAATATATTAATGCACCAAACTACATACTATTGAATCATATATTATATACAAAAATATCATACAATATATCAAAATGATACCTTATGTTCTTCATTCAATATTATTATTACATTAAAATTATATATTATTATGGTATATTGTATACTATTACAGCACATTGTAGTGGTATATTGCTTATTATTACAATACAACATTACAATATATTGTACACATAACACTACATTGTTGCAGCTATATACTCCTATTATATTGTATATCATAATGTTATGTTGTTAGGTAATTGTGTTCTTCTTCGATTATTACAATATGCCGTTACAGTATATTATATATTATAACAGTATACTGTTGCAGTATATTATGTACTATAACAGTGTACTATAGCAGTATAGCTATATACTCCTACAATATATTATATATTGCACCGATATACTGTTGGGTAACTGTGTTCTTCGATTTTCAGCTGAAAAAATCGATCTCAATCAACTCAAATCAGCTCCAAATGCAATCAAATTTCAGTATGAACTTCTAGAAGCTACTATAAGCAATATTTAATAACACCCATTTTGAATCAAACAAGAAATCTTCAAAATAATTTTTTTTTAATTCAAGAGCTTTAAGCCGTTTAATGGTGGATATTCAAATACAGATAAAAATTCAAACCCAGGAAGCTTACTCGAAGGTACTATAAGCAATATTTTATAGTACCCACATCGAATCAAACATCAAATCTTAAAAATAAAATATTAACTTTAGGAGTTTCAAGCTCAACAATAGTGGGTCTTCATACACACAGAAAAATCATAAGGAGAGGAGGTAGAACAATAGTTTGGGTTGACCCTCTTAATGAAGATCGATATGGCAGAGGAAAAGTAGATCCATTCAAGTCCACTACTATGTAATCTTGCAAAAATGAAGTTGGATGTTGTAACATTCTATACTTCAAATGCGAAAGCAAATAGCTAATGGGTGGGCTAGGTAAATAGTCTAGAACGCATAGGTAGGAATGTCACACCTCCTTCTTACGGGGAAAGAAGTTCTTTCAAATTTAGATGACATTATAGAATGGGATTAATTTATTTTAATTTGAGTCGCCACTTGGAATAATTATTTACGGCGTCCCAAGTCGCCATTTGTTTTGAATCCCAAATCAAGGAAATTTGACTCTATTTAAAGTCTACAAAACACAAAAGATCGGATAAGAAATTTTGTTAACCCGGGAGAAGGTGTTAGGCATTCCCGGATTCTGCAGTTTTAGTGTGGTCGCTTTATGATCATACCGGGCTTAATTAATCGTTAATCACATATTTTTAAACCTATGTGCATTTTACCTTTTACCGCTTTTAAATTACTTTGATTATCATATTATGAATTATCTTTGAAACGGACCACATGTGTGTGAATCTATTTTATTTATTGCGCTAGCAATCATGTCACGCGGACGTGTACAAGATTAATAGCACTGTATTATTTATTAAGATCGTTTGACCAAAGTCGCACGAACGTGTACTTTGATTTATTTCGAAAATCATAATTATGTCAGACGAACGTGTACATAATCACACTAATAAATTAAATCACGCCTAAAGCATTTTATGATTTTCAAAAGTCTTTTATTTGTTTTCCTAAATTTGAGACTAGCGAAAATGGAAAGCATTATTGTAACGACCCGACCAGTCGTTTTAAGCTCTAGCGTGTCGTTCGGCGGTTTGAGGCCTTGAGTAGCTTCACTTCATGTAATATGACTTGTACGCATAGTCGGAATTGAATTTCGGGAAGTTTGGAGTTGATTCGGAAATTATCAATTTGTAAGCTTTAAGTTGGAAGTGTTGACCAAGGTTTGACTTTTGAGTAAACAACTTCGGAATCAATATTTGAATGTCCCAATAGGTTTGTATGATGGTTTCGGACTTGGGTGTATGTTCGGGTTGAGTATCAGGTGGTTCGGTAGCATTTCAGTGCTTATTTTGGAAAGTTGGCAATTCGAAGGTTTTAGAATTTGTTAAGTTTGGTTTGAAGTGGACTTTGGTGTTATCGATGTCTGTCCGAGGTTCTGAGCCTTGTAATAGGTTCGTATCGCAATTTATGACTTCTACGTAAAGTTTGGCGTCATTCTGGAATGTTTAAGCGTAATTCGGACGCACTCGTCGAAGTTTGAAGGTTTGAAAGTTAAAAGGAGGATTTGATCGCTGATTCATGGTTTTGATTTTGTTTTGGTGTGATTTAAGGTCTCGAGTAGGTTTGTGTTATGTTTTGGGACTATTTTATGTAATTGGACGGGGTCCAGGGGGCTTCGGGTGTGTTTTAGATGTATTTGGATTGTATCGCGCTCTTATTTGATGTTTCAACGTCGTTTCTTTGGACATAAAGGGTACCATATTGATAAAACGATCTTTTATTTGTGATTGGATTGAACCATTAGATCCCTATTGTAATTACGGAACCATAGTAACAAGAATAATCGAATTTCGAAGTCGTATTAGAGAGTTATGCCCATTTCCGTGACGGGAAAGATTGTTGGTTTCTGGTGCGGACTTTATTCTTCGCGAACGCAAGCGATGTTCCGCGAACGCGAAGAAGGAAATTTGGGTTGACCGTTCAATGCAAAAAAATTCTCTTCACGAAGCGAAGGTGTCCTGTGAAGGCGAAGAACAAAAATCGCCTGGATAGTGTTTTAAATGGGCAGACCGAGCATTTTAGTATTTTGAGCATATCTTATGTTCTAGAGCTTCGTTTGAGGTGATTTTTGTGTCGTTGTTCTTGTCTCAGCAATGGGGTGAATATATGACCTTTACTTTGATGTTTCTCCATGATTATTTTTGTTGGTTATCATTTTTATCCGTGTTTGAATTGTAGAAATTAGGGTTTTGAACCCCAAAATTATGAGATGGTAAATCCTTGATTTGAGGGTCAATTGAAGAGAGAAATTGGATGATTTTAGGAATATAAACTTTGTAAGTTATGGGTAATAATTATTTTCAATAATTTTCAAAATCTGGGCACGTGGGTTGACTTTTCGAGCGGAGTTGGGAATTGTTATATAAATTGATTTATTATGAGTATTAGAGTATATTTTTATTGGTTTGCATATTGTTTGACTAGTTTTGGAGCGAAGGGTATCAGTCCGAGGTGTTAGAGTGGCATTGGAGCCGGTTATGGAACTTCTGAGCCAGGTAAGTCTCGTGTCTAACCCTGTGAGGGGAATTTACCATGCATGTGTTATATTCTTATGTCCTACATGTTGTGGGAGCTACGCACGTATGGGGTGACGAGTGTCCGTGCGTATGCTAGAATTCTTGATTATGTCCAGGTAGACTTAGGTTCACGTCATGCTACAATTGTACTATTTGAGTTATCTTTGCTCGTTTAATTCCTTTATTTCGTGTTACGACTTGAGATTAGACTTGCATAGAGTGATAGACTCACAATTGTAGAGATGTGACGAGCTACTTGAGAATTCGTGGAATAATTTGTGCTTCCCTTATGAATTCCTCCTGCGTTGTGCGTTTTCATCACAAAGCTTTCCATAAAGTTCATAACTGACATGTTTATTCGTGAGTGGGGTCAAGGACTCATTAAAGCTTCTTATTCTAATAGGATCGGGCCGTTCGCCTTGGCATTATAATAGATGCATCTATGGTTCGTGTCGTTCGACCCTCGGCAGTGCACACATTGTGATGGGATCGGGTCATTTTCCTCGGCAAGATTATGTATCACACTCTCATGGGAGCGGGCCATTTTCCTTGGCAGTATAATAGATGTATCTATGATATGTGTCGTTCAACCCTTGGCAGTGCACACATTATGATATGATCGGGCCGTACGCCTCATCATTTCTATAAAATACTCCTATGGAATCGTGCATAATATTTGACAAGAAGCCAGTGTATCTGTGAGTTTTCCTAATTTGAACTATGACAATCTATCTGGTGAGGTCCATTATATGCATATACTCTGGTTGAGGAGGTAACTGCAAACTGAGAGCTTGAGTTTATTGTTGAGAGGAGGATTGTACCACGTATTTATACTTGTTTATTTCGTTTATTTACTCTGGCTCACATTCGTTTTATTTTCTATTGTATTTAATTTATTAGACTACTAGTAAGTGTCAATGTCAACCTCTCGTCACTACTTCTCCTGTGTTAGGCTAGATACTTACTGGGTACGCGTTGATTTACGTACTGATGCTGCATTTGTTGCACTTATTGTGCAGGTACATAAATGTCTGGTGGTCTTGTGGGTGCAAACACGCAACTATTGCGAGCGCAAAAGCGCATCTATTGTGCATGTACATATATGTCTGGTGGTCTTGTAGGTGCATTCCATGTTACAAACCGCAGCATACCGAATCTCCAGTAGAGTTATTTATTTTCTCCTGTGTAACTTGTATTCCAGACAGATATTGCATTTTATTATATTTCCTAGTTGATGATCATGCACTTGTGACACCGGATTTTGGGGGCATCTACTGGATGTTTGGTATGATAGTTCACGTAATTATTATCATTTTACCCTGTAAATTCTGTTTTATACTATTTAAATTAACGAAAATTACAATTTCAAAAGTAATAAAAACAAGTAATTAAGTTGATCAATCACCTTAGCTTGCTTGATGGCGGCGTTAGGCGCCCTCACGACCTATAGTGGATTTTGGATCGTGACAATTATGAAATTTATTTTGTGGGAAAAAAGGTATATTAGATAATGGATAGTAAGGAGCCTACAACTAATTTTTTTTTAAATGAATAGATTAAACCTGGTCTTCGCTACAACCTGATAAATGAATATGTAAGAAACGAGGATATTCCGACTAAATTGTCTAAATCCACTAAGGCATTTGCATTATGCAACTATGTCCCTCTTTATTGTTTAAACGAAATTGTTTGGATGTTTGGGAAACGAGGTGTTACTCTGTTGGTGAATCAAATAACAATGAAATGGACTCAAGTGTTAAGTCTACACCTATTTAGCTCTTTACACGTATAACCAACAGTGGGTCCATTTGACCCTGCACCACTAGGTGGGCTTTAACATTTCGGTTCAGGCCCCTTTTGAATTTCAGGCCCATAATCAGGCTTCATCAGAGCAAAACAAACAACTCAAATTCCATAATCCACAATTAATCTGGATTTAACATTTCTGACACTAATTGTCGAACATTCATTTTACACATAACATGAATATAATTGACTGGAATCATCCTCATTGCATTTGTACTTGCATTCAAATCTTAATCTAACAAAACTCTAATATTTAACTCCACAAATCATTTCAATTAAAGTCACATGTCATAAATGCATATTACAGTTCCAAACATAAGCAATTATACTTCTATTTGAGCAAAATCTGCATTGATTTCAAACACCTCTAACGGACGGCCCTGTTTTGGCTTTGCGATTTACAGATTTGACCAACTAGATGCCAAATCTATGAATTACATCCATGTTCATTGCAGTAAAGTTCCTTCCATGTCATGAGCTTAACTACTAGGCACTTTTCAACCCATCATCAGGAACACATTCGAATCAAAATTCATTCTCAAACAATTTGTGATACAGAAATGTCAATAGCAAAAATTAATCAGAGGCATGCCTCCTTTGTTCAACCATAATTCCATGTATTTTAAGCATATTGTATAAACATCTCACATATATGTGAACATGAGCATCACATGAATACAATAACACAACTGAAACTTATAAAAATAACAGAGAATTCTAATTATGCTAATAGATGTTGTACCTAGACTTGAAAACAAGCTGGAAATAGCCAAATAAAGGGAACAGAGATGAAGAATGAAGCTCAGCAAATCCAGGAACATGCAGAATCAACAAATCACCACCTTTAACAGCTCAATCACTTGAGAAATCCCAGAATTATCAAATGGATGAATTAAAATCTGAAAACAGCTTCAAAATCTCCTTTTCTACTCCGTTTTTCTCCTCTTTTTTGAAGTTTTGTGTTGTTTTTCTTAAGAAACACTGCAACTTAGATTCGGAGCTCTAGGGTTTTTAGCTGCTGATGCCATTTTTGCGTGCGTAAAAGTGTATTTTTAGATCAGGGATTTTAGGGCAACTTGCAAATTTTTCTATTTCTTTTCCACCCTTGTAACTATCTGTTTTTACCCGTTTTCCCCAAATTCTGACATGTTTCTATTTTTCCGTTGCAGAGACAGTCTCTTTTTTATTTTTCCTAGAATCTTATTCTCTAACTAACTAAGATTCCCTAAGCTAATTCCCTAAATTGCCCTTCACCACTTTAATATTTGCAATTTTTAGAATTCAATCACTTTTTTAAAAATATATATATACCTATATATATTCCATGTATAATCTATATATACCTGCTAGAAAAAGTAAACATTAAATTTAGCCGATTATTTGTATAACAATTCTTTTACCTAATGCTTAGCTTTACCAAATAACACACTCTTGGGCCTGGGTTAAGTCACCCTGTCCAAATGGCCTACAACATACAACACCAACTCATCAAAGATCAAACGGAAATCAAAATCAAAGAAGACAACAGTTCCTATTCCAATTTCAAGATTAAACTTAAATGAAGCAATGATAGCACTAACTAACATGACACCTCATTAATAATCAACTGCCAATTTAATCAACATACCTTAGCACAATATAATCATGTCCAATTAAACATTCCCTCTATTAATCTGAAACGAACAACTAATTCATCTACCCTTAAACATGTAATGCAATCAGCCAAAAATAAACGGATATCAATCAAATAGTAGACCGGACAACTAAACAAAATGAAAAAAATGAAGAGAAGGATTACCCATTGAAGACATCATTACTGGCCTTAAAGAATTCGCGCAGTGGTCGATATCGTTACGCGAGCACTGATTCACGCTTGAAAAGTAGAGCCAGTGCTAGATGTAAAGATAACGACCATGAGCGGTCGAATAATCAAATATAGGGAGATACTCCAAGGCTACGAAGGTATGTAAGGATTTTGATCAGAAAAGAAAGGATAAGGAAAAATTTTCAAGCTCCGGCGGGTCAACGACAGGTTGACCAGAGTCCGGCCACCGTGAAATGAACTTAAACCAACACCAATAGAAAGTATTCATCAAGGGCAGACGTTTGGTGTAAGTTTTACCTCGAAACGGATCCAGGCTGGTGAGGAAGTGAAAAAGGGATGAAAAAATATTGGGTTTTATTGGATCCGAGATCCTTATTTAGAGAAAATTGGGTGATCTTTTTGGGGAAACAGATAAGATATTGAGAATGTAAGTGATGTGAGGGTTGTAGAGTGGTATTTGGTGGTTGATTTGGAGATGGGCCACCATTGTGGACAACTTCCGGCAGCAGTGTGGGGCGGGGCTGAGAGAGAGATAAGAAGAAAGGGGTTTTGAGATCGATTGGGGTGGGGGTAATGGGTCGGTCTTAGAATGTTATATGTGGAAGGACTGGCCAATAGGGATCGTTGGATGAAGGAAGAATGAACGGCTGTGATTGATGAGCACCAAAACAGAGTCGTTTTGTTTAATGCAGGGGTGGACTGTCACAATCCCAATTTCCTTCCGTAGGATATCGTGATGGAACCTAGTCCCTAGGACTAGGTAAGACTAACACTTACTAAATAATTAGAAGAATTCAACCATCAAATGAAAAATAGGAGATAAAAATCTTGTACAATTACAATTCCTAAAACCGGTAGTACAAGTCATAATCTCTACTGAGTTTGTTAGAAAATCCTAAATACAAATGTTCGGATGGAATTAAACAATATAATGAAAATATCAGAAGGTGACTTTGAGGCCCGCGAATGCGACGACAAGTTTACCTTGAGTCTCCACAGCTCGACCAGCCAGCTAATAATCAACAACAAGCGAGGTACCTGGATCTGCACAACAAATATACGGAAGTGTAGTATGAGTACACCACAACTGTACCTATTAAGTATCAAGACCAACCTTGGAGAAGTAGTGACGAGGGACAGTCCAGACACCTACCAGACTAAAAAACCTAAACAAGTGTGTAGATGAACTAACAGAGAAACAATGTTGATATAAAGCTAAGCAGGATAAGGAATACAAGACAATACTTGCAATGATACACTAGTAACAACAATATACAACAGGAAACAGTCAGGTAATAATGTTGTAGAGTAACTAATCACAGTTTAAGCCCGAGGAAACCAAATAAAGGAAAAACCAACAACAACTTAATAAGGACAACCGTTTTCACAGTAGATCTGTTCAAGAATTTCTACGAGGTACCGAACCTCAAAATACTCACGGGTCCCAATTCATGAACCCTAATCACTTGGCATCTTGTGCCCACATTGCAACGCATAACCGCATGGACGACTCACGTGCCAATAGAACAATCCTGACACAGAAGGCAAGAAGACAAGAGTACGTATAATGCTTAATGTTGTCAGGATTAACCTTTTGAAACTGATATGGGTGATTTAACTACGTGTATGCTTGTGCAAGTATTCTGTCACGACCCCAAAACTACCTGGCCGTGATGGCGCCTATCGCAATACTAGGCCAACCAATATTTATACTTAAGAAATTAAATAATCTTTAGTTCGAATCATCACTAATACGATATCTCATTAACAAGTCGTTTAAGCATTTTTAAAACAAAAGATTATAAGTCAAATATCTAAACACAACCCATAATTCCCAGAGTCACTGGGTCACGAGCATCTAAAGAAAGTACATAAGTCTGACACAATATCTCTAATACAAAATAAGTCTAGGGAATGCAATTATTACAGAAGTAAGAAGGAGAAAGGAGGGCTGCGGACGCATGTAACTACCTTGCAAAAATCTCCGAGAGTGTCACGACCCAAAATCCATAGGTCGTGATGGCGCCGGACACCACTATCAGACAAGCCAAATCCTTAAATAGTTGAAATACATTCATATTTTAACATTTTCGAAACCATTACCTTTTCTTGCATTTCATAATCAAATAAATAAATTTTTCGTAAATTAAAATACGACAGCAAATAAAATTCTGTTATTTAAAAACAGTGATCTAAAGATCTCGCTTAAACAATTATCCCAATATATATCTCAGAACCCGGTGTCGCAAGTACATGAGCAATTTCTAAGAATTTATACAATCATTATAAAGCCTGTCCGAAATACAACTGGACAAGGAAATTTAAAATGAATAAATACAGTATGAAGGTGACTCTGTCAGCTGCAGATCGCCTCCGGATAGTGTAGCTCGCCTAAGTCTCCGAATCCTCTACATTGCTATGAAAGTACTTGTGCAATAAAATGCACAGCAAGTATAGCATGAGTACAAAAATAACGTGTACTCAGTAAGTCGCCCACCTAACCTCAGAGAGGTAGTGACGAGAGGTCGAATATGACACTTACTAAAGGTCAATTTAGAATATTTAAGTATAAGCATGATTATCATAAGCAATTCAATAAAATCAGGAATAAAATATTTTCGACTCCGTTCACGTTTAACACTTTATATCTTCGTCATATTAATAACAGTTAATAAACATAGTGATTTAATCAAATGATAATTTATCGACGGGAAGGAACAACTTCTTCCGAAATCTTTTTAATAACTTCAAGTCTCTGTCATTTCAATTGACAACTTAATATTTCCGGCCAGTAATCAGGCAAACTCATAGCAACTATGCAATAAATAGCATGCGCAAGCAACGCCGAGTGTCGTTCGGCCCGAACCAACATAAACATAAACTATGCACCGCCGAGGGTCGAACGGCTCAAACCATAGAGCATCTATCTGCCCCGCTCGCGAATCAATCATGTGACGCGGTTAAAAATAATAAGGCTAGCCTGCTCGCGAATCATACATGCGACTCAGGTGCCTATATGAATTCACACAAATACAGGGTCATCCTGCTCGTGAATCATACATGCGACTCATGCACCCAAAGTTACACATATCCACATAATAAATCCGTGTTTTATCAAGAAAGCAGCTTTTTCTCAGGAAAGTAGTAAAAATCCTTCTTAAAGGAAGATGAAAAGTTTTTAACTCTTTGTTTTGAAACTCATTTGCCAAGTTTCATGATATTCCATAATATAACCCTATTAGGTGTGCAATTATCCATAGAGGAAATAAAATTCTCTTTTAGATGATTAAAATAATGAATTCTAGTCTTCTTCAGATATACAATTATAATTTCGATTATATTAGCAGTTTAGTATTACAGACAGGGTTACAGGTACAATACGTAAGACATGCTAGTGGGTCCTAGACTACCCGGACATGGCATAATAGTAGTTACGCACGGACTCCCGTCAGCTCGTGCGTATGTAGACCCCAAATATAGTAGCATATACTTAATTAATTCACCTAGGGCGACGATTCCCCCTCACAAAGTTAGAAAGGAGACTTACCTCGCTCCGAAATTCCAACACCGGCTTCCAAGCCCTTCTGACGACTCCAACGGACGCACAACGCTCCGAAACTACCACATAAATCACAAAGCAATGAAAATTCATACTAATACTCGCAACAAATTCAGATTATATACTTTCCCAACACCGCTCGGAGAAATGACCAAAATTCCCTCTGGCCCACGTGCCCGGAAATCCGAAATTCTCAAAGATATACTCTACCCGTAGCTTCACTAACTAAAATATATAATTTACTCAAATATTCATGCTCAAATTCGTGGCTAAATTCAAAATTTTCACTTTCTAGGTTTTTCTTCAAAAAATCCAATTTTCCCACAATTTCCCATATCAAATCATGCATATAATCTTGTATTCAACTTGGAATTGAGAAGGAATCACTTACCTCTTGATGCTTGGTGAAATCTCCCTTGAAAGGCTCTCCGAAAATCGCCTAAACCATGAAAAATGAAGATAATGAACCCCAAATTCTCGTTTTAAAACATTGTGCCCAGGTCAATTTCCGCACTTGTGGTCCTTCCTCCGCACCTGCGATCTCGCAGGTGCGACCAAATCTCCCGCACCTGTGGTCGAAACCTCGCAGGTGCGGTTACACCAGATGACAGCAGCTTCAGCCCTTTTCCAACTTCAACTTTGATCTGTTAACAACCTGGAATCAACCCGAGGCCCCCGTCCAACCATACCAACCTATCCCAAAAAATAACACGGACCTGCTCGAAGCCTCAAATCACATCAAACGACGCCGAAATCACGAATCGCACTCAAATCTAATTCTTGAAGAACTTAGAATTTCAAACTTCTACATCCGATGCCGAAACCTATCAAATCACATCCGATTGACCTCAAATTTTGCGCACAAGTCATATTCAACATTACGGACCTGCTCCAACTTCCGGAATCGCATTCCGACCTCGATATCAAAACTTGCACTTCTGGTCGGATTTCTCAAAAACCTTCAAATGTCATCCAAATTCACTTCCAATAGCGCTCTAAATTCCAAAATCACCATACGGAGTTATTCCCAGCCTCGTAATCCCAAACGGAAATCAACCACTGACATGCATTTCAACCCCAAATGCGTGAAATCCTTCTAAAATGCTAACATCCACAATATACGCCGAAACACTCCCGGGTTATCCAAAACCTGATCCGGACATACACCCAAGTCCGAAATCATCATACGAACCTGCTGTAACCTTCGAATCCTGATTCGGAGATCATTTACTCAAAATTCCAATCTTAGTTGATTTCTCCAACTTAAGGCTTCTCAAATGAGAATTTTCTTTCCAAATCAATTCTAAACTTCCTAGAATTCAATTCTGACCACGCCCATGGGTCATAATACCTGAAATGAAGTTGCTCACGACTTCAAACCGCTGAACGATGCGCTAGAGCATAAAATGACCGGTCAGGTCGTTACATTCTCCCTCACTTAAACCGACGTTCGTCCTCGAACGTGCTAAGAACTGCTCTGGAGTTACCTGAAATCACTGTTTAACATCTCGAGCACCTGCCCGCGTTACCACTACCCAGTCGAGCACAATAGCTTGATCAAATCTGAAGATTTCTTCTTTATCCGTATAATAAGCTCAGAATTTATTCAAACACCTGAAATTTCTCTAGCCAGGCCTAGTTTCAATATATAAGCACTGTATCAACTAGCACACGATATACCAGATCATAACTGCATACCCTTGCTGAATTGGCGCCATGCACCGTGTAACTCATCGTCTGACCATAACGACTCTCCCTGAACCTTATTAGCCAAGGTCCACGAATCCGATTCACCTCATAACAATCATACAGACATCCTGCTATAATGCTGGCGATACAACCACAATGGAGGGAATGCGCAGAAATCCAAACTCAGCTGCAGAGTTAACAAATCCTTGAATACCCCATCTTGACTAGAATCATCACTTTCATTATGAACCTGAATGACGGTATTTATTCTTTAATATCCACTTCATATATCCATATCGTACTGATCCCTGGTCCGATAATCGTCTCACCCAGTATGAACTGCTCAGACAGTAAATCACCCCAAGCATGGCTAACAGTCTCACATGATACCGCATCGCCCAATAGGCCATAAATCGAACATGATAAGAAGAAACGACTCAAGATGGAACTACTCAACTCACGCAACTAATATGAATCCTTACCAGAAAATAGGAAATAAATCACAAGAGAATAAATACATATTAACCCTTCTCACCATCATACTGTTGCGGCGTGCAACCTGATCCAAATAACATACCTGTGGCGGCGTGCCACCCGATCCCAAATAACATCACCATGGCGGCATGCCACCCGTTCCAAATAACATAAAACTCACGTAAGAAGACACACACAGAGCTAAATCGCTCACTACCACAAATATCAAACATTAGTCACAAGCACGCTAAGTGCACAATGCCATCATGGGGAAACTGATAAAGCCGTAGGCTACAAAACTTTAAGCACAACTAAGGTGCGATATATATATACACTTTGGATCTCAAGAGCTATCCTGCCCACATAACATCCCCGCTACGCAGGACCTCAACACATGAGAAATTATCAAGCCATTTCACAATTTGTACGGCCCAATCACAATAACATATAAATTGGACGAAGATGGAACAACACCCCCTGTTCTAATACCTTTCCATGAAAAAGCGCTCTACTGAAATGAACATGCCTGGCTCATACGGAGCCCATAATCTTATTTAATTCCATCCACAAACATCGAGTCACCTTGCTCGCACCAAACTGAGTTGATAGCCTTTACCTGGGTCCACATTAACCCACTTCCTCTCACAATATGCAAGAGCAACCATCATAGCCGGGACAAACACCACACAATCCACAACCAAATGAACTGAACGCCTCTCAGTCATAACTTCTAAAATAAACAACATTACACTTCTTTACACTCATCCCAAATCTTCAATCCATCAAGTGACTACATGTCACACTTTACAAAAATCTTTTCGCGGTCATGCTTCCACGACCTTCCACACAAGGCAACAAGTCTGCACATCAAGAACCCATGACCAGGGTACAAAGCCTCTTCCACCGAATATCAATCTCAGGTGACACTAAAGATAACACCAGCTTACTCTGAATTTCCAAATCACCTTTTTCTTGCTCTTCTGAGCTCATGACATCCTTATCATCACCGAACCACAATCTCGATTCTTACTCCTAGTTACATACTGTTTACCGCACCTAACCTGCACCTAACATGCGAATATGAGGTAGCACAAGAATTCCGTCATAACTGCTGAACCACTAATACGGTGAACACTTCATCATATAGAAACCTTTTACTTAACTCAATTCAGGAGTACCATCTCAACACACGAGTGAATTCCCACAATCGCCCAACATGCGAATCCTTAAGTGGTAGTCTATACCACTATAACCCTTCCAGGGTCTGTCTATACCTGACAGGCCATAGCACTCAAATGCTCCCACATAAAATCCGTTACGACGATCGACAAGCCCCGCACACACCGGCACAAACCACATGCATAACCAAATCACATCAAAGGAACCAATCACTGCCGCAAATATGCCATTTCAACCATGGGTAATCAATCTATCTTTTTTTAATCATCATCAATTTCCTCACGAATAATAACAACTTTAGGCCAATTAATTTTGTCGTCACGTTGTGAATTAACGTGTTTCAGTCACCAGAAATGGCCAGAGGGAGGCCGGCGAAGAAACAAAACAAGGTAGCTATAACAATTGAAGGAATTGCTAAGAGGATTGGAGTAAATACACCAGCAAATGATGAGGAAAACACAGAGGAGGTGAATGAATAGCCGGAATTGACAAAGCGAAGAAATGGATCTAATACGCCAAGTCCTGAAGTAATGGTGAATGGAGCTACCCCGATGAGAAAGGATCTGAACAAGGAGACACCAAAATCAAACATGCACGCACATGCATGTGGATCTCAAGTTCAACTGGGTGCTGTGGAGAAAGGTGATGGTATGAGGAAGGAGGCGAAGCAAGCTGATGAGGAAACACAGGAAAAACTACCAAAAAATAAGACTTGGGCAAACTTAGTGGGAAACAATCGATTTGGACTGCGAGGTATGAATCTCAAATTTGTAGCTCCAATAATTCAGAACGGGGAGAAAATTGTTAGAACTAGAAAAAACAGAGGTTGAAAAGGAAACAGAGAAATGGAAAAATGCACTGATTCTGTATGTTGTTGGTTCAACACCTACGATTGGTTTGTTGGAGAGATTTGTAACAAGTCAATGGAACTTTGTATCTAAACCAATGATATTCTATCATAACGAGGGGTATTTTGTGATTAAGTTCAATAATAGGGAGGATCAAGATGTTGTACTGTTTTCAGGACCTCATACTATAGGAAATAATCCTATAATCATTAAGGAATGGTCGTTTGAATTCAGCTTTAAGGATGAAATTCTAAAAACAATTCCTCTATGGGTAGTGCTTCCAAACTTACCACTGAATTCTTAGAGAGCAGACTCGTTGAGCAGAATAGGAAGTGGATTGGGGGTTCCATTGTATGCAGATGAGTGTACAACTAAAATGGAGAGGATATCTTATGCCAAAATTCTAATTGAAATGGATGTCACTGTACCATTACCTGAGTTTGTTAAAATTTAGGACCCAAATGGTAGGAAGTTTAACCAAAAAATGAACTACGTGTGGAAGCCAGAATACTGAGAAAAGTGCCTAATGATTGGACATTGTTGTAAAGAGAAAAAACAGCAAGATAAAGGGCAATTGTTATGGATAAATATGCAGAAGAAAGAATGGAGAGTAAAAGAAACAACAGAAAATGAAAAAGATATGGTGATGGGGAAGGAACTATCAAACAATGTAACAGGGAATGAACAACTGGGGATAAATGAAGGATGGAAGGCAGTAACGGGAAAATCAGCTGCCAAACTAGTGCAAGCAATAGGGGAGAATAGAATGAGCATAGCAAATGGTTTCAACATACTAAATAAGCAAAATGAAGGTGAACATCAGGCTGCACAAACAAGGGGCATGGAGAGAGGGCGGTGTAGTAAAGAGGGAAACACAGGAGTGGTTCAAGTCTTATTCAAACAGAAATGAAACTAGTGACATGGAATGTAAGGGAACTGAACAAGAGTTATAAGCAGAAGGAGATGAGTAGATTTGTTAAAATAAACAAAATTAGTATAATGGCTATTTTTGAACATAGAACAACAGAAGATAGAGGGAAAATGATAATAAAGAACAGTGTAAGAGGATGGCACTATGCTGCTAACTATGAAAGGGACGGGAAAGGGAGAATATAGATATTATGGGATCCAAATAAAGTGTAATTTACAGAGACATGGAAGAGTAAGCAAGTGATACATGGTAAAGTGGAAATGGGGAATAGGCAGATGCAATTTTATTTCACAGCTGTATATGGGCTACACACTGTGGAGGATAGGAAAACTATGTGGAAAGAATTAGAAACTATAAATAATGGTGTTGATGGGGCATGGTTAGCTATGGGGGACTACAATTCTATAAAGGATGTAGAGGATAGACGGAGTGAAAGAAGTGTACAAGATGCAGAAATAAGAGACTTTAAGGAATTCATGATTGATAATGACATGAATGAGCTAAAGTACATAAGGAGACAGTTTACATGGAAAAATAACCATGTTTAGAGCAAGATTGATATTGTTAATGCAGAATGGATGAGTACTATGAAAATGGAACCATTTATATCCGATCATTCACCACTAAGCATACATTTTGATGAAGATGAGAGTACTAGGCCAAAGATGTACATATTTTATAACTACATAGCTGATTTGAAGGAGTTTATTACTGTGGTGGATAAAGCAGGGGGGAGGGGAAGAATAGAAGTAGAGGGATGGAAGGGGTATGGCAAAAACTGAAAGTAGTTAAACAGGAACTGAAGAAAATGAATACAAAGGATTTCAATAAGATCAATGAAACAGTGCAGCAAACAAGGAAGCAGCTACAGAAAATACAAGAAGAAATGCATGATCCAGACCAACCTTCATATATGATCGAGGCAGAGAAAGAACTAAGGAAGAAGCTAGAGAAATGGGCAAGAATTGAAGAAAGCATTATGAAACAAAAATCAATATCCAAATGGATGAAATTGGGTGACTCTAACAATGCTTATTTTTTTGCATGTATGAAAAACAGGAACTCCATGAACAAGATTAAATGCCTAGTAGATCAAAAAGGAAAGCTATTACAGAAGAAGAATGAAGTGGAGCAGGAGATAGTGGATTTCTACAATAAGTTACTAGGAATTGCAACAGACCATATTCCAGGAATAAATCCAGAAATAATGAAGGAAGGCACAATTCTAGCAAGAGAACAACAATTGACACTAGTAGAACTAATTTCTTCAGAATAGATATATCAGGATGTGCAAAATATAGATGATAATAAATCTACAGGATGTGATGGTTTCAACGCTTACTTTTTAAAGAAAGCATGGACTGTTATAGGGGAGGATGTGATCAGTGTTGTAAAGCTATTTTTTGCTACTGGAAAAATGCACAAGGCTATAAACTGCACTGTTGTGACTCTAATTCCAAAAGTAAAAAATCCAAGTTCAGTTAAAGAATATAGACCTATATCCTGTTGTACTGTGATATATAAAATAATTTCTAAGGTGATGACAAGAAGATTACAGAGGGTTATGGATCATTTGATTGATACAAGTCAGGAAGCCTTTCTCCCAGGAAGAGTCATAACAGATAACATCATTTTAAGCCATGAGTTAGTGAAAGGGTATGGAAGGAAGGGGATAACACCAAGATGTATGGTAAAGCTAGATATGAAAAAAGCATATGACTCATTAGAATGGAATTTCCTTAAGCAGGTGTTGCTAGCTATGAACTTTCCTTTAAGGTTTGTGGAGTGGATAATGGAATGCATCACCACTGTGTCCTATTCTATAGTGAGAAATGGAAGCCCTACTTGCCCTTTTCCAGCTAAGAAAGGACTGAGGCAAGGGGATCCCCTATACCTTTACATGTTTGTGCTTGCTATGGATTATCTCACGTAGGCTTCTTAGAAAATTGAGGCATCAGCCTGATTTCAATTATCACGCACGGTGTCAAAGACTACAAATCATTCAACTGGGATTTGCTGATGATTTACTACTGTTTTGTAGAGGGGATGAAACATCAATCTATATGTTGTATGATTGCTTTAAGGAGTTCTCAAGAGTATCATGTTTGAATGCCAATAAGAACAGAAGCTCAATATATTTTGGTGGAATGAAGACACAGATGCAGCAAAGTATTCTGGAAAAACTGGGGTTTACAAAAGGGGAACTGCCTATAAGATACCTGGGAGTGCCTTTGAGCTCTAAGAGGAGGTCAATAGTGCAGTTTCAACCATTGCTGGACAAAATGCTAGGAAAAATAACATCCTGGACAACAAAATTTCTCTCTTATGCTAGTAGAATCCAATTGATTAAAAGTGTGTTAATCTCAATACAAACATACTGGTCACAAATTTTTTTGTTTCCAAAGAAGATAGTTCATTTGATAGAGGCTATTTGTCGAAAATTCTTTTGGGCTGGGGGAGTTGAAGTGAATAAGAGTGCACTTGTGGCATGGGACACTATGTCAACCAAAAGCTAGTGGAGGGTGGAACTTGCTTGATATTGGAACTTGGAACAAAGCTGCAATAAGTAAATTGTTGTGGTGTTTAGCTCGAAAAAAGGACAAACTATGGGTAATATGGATTCATACGTATTATGGGAAGGGAAAGGTTGTGGAAAAAATAGAGGCTAAACAAGCATCATGGATGGTAAATAAGATTCTAAAGGCTAAACAATACATCAAGGAAGCTGGAATGGAACTAAGTGATATACTGGGAAGAACTGGCATAACAATCACATACATATATAAGAAGATGAAGACAGATAAGCAGAAGGTACATTGGAGAAGATTGATATGTAACAATGGGAGCATGCAAAAGTGGATCTTCATACTGTATTTAGCTATTCTGGGAAGGCTGGCAATAAGAGATAGATTAGAGAAATGGGGGATAACAAAGCAGATACAGTGCCCACTATGTGAAGTGGAAGATGAAAGCATAGACCATCTGTTTTTCAAATGTACATACACAAGTGAAGTGTGGGGGAAAATGCTACAATGGTTGAATATTAAAAGAATGCCGATGGAGTGGAATCAAGAGACAGTATGGGCAAGTGAGAAGGCTCCGAGCAAATCAACAGAAGCTGAAGTCTATCGAATAGCTCTTGCATGCTGCGTCTATTATATATGGCAGGAAAGGAACTATAGAATCTTTTGTGGAAAAAATAGACAAGCTGGGGTTCTAAGAAAGCAAATTGTACAGATGGTATGTGGAAGAGAGTACATGATGCACAAATTGAGAAGTAGATTAGATGGTTTAAATTTCTATCCATAAAACTGTAATTGAATAGTCAAGACAGGAAAAGAAGTAGAAGTACAGGGGGATACTAATTCTGGGAGGATGTCCAGAATTAGAAATTTGATTTTGTGATGTAATTGCTTTAATTGATAATAAAATATTAGTTATTAAAAATAACAACTTCCTTCAACCCATAGCAACCTCAACCCTCACTCATCCCGGTGACCATGATTCACGAGACTATGCTGCCCAAATCCTGCAACCCGTCTCATACCCATCTGATAATCTTTTCTTCAACCCGGAGTCTATTTCTCTCACTCCTCCAATATTCTCCTGCATGCTGAAACATATCATAGAACATTCCAACCGTCCTCATTTTTCTCAGAGATTACTCTGCAAAAGCTCGATTCTCGATCATACTGCTACCTGAAATCCTTAATTTCCGCATTCTTAACTTTGGAACTCACTAAGACCGCTACTGAGAGGCACCCACTCTGGCTGGCCCCGAATACTATCAACCCCAAGGCTCTCCTAGCACATGAACGCCTTATTTTTAAGAAACACGTGACTAAGTCATTATCTTTACAACTCGCCCACACGCCGACAATCCTCAACCCCATGCGAAGTCCTACAACCCAACTGCAGATGGTGGACTCCCCCACTTAACCCGAGGCTACTCCTTGCGCCACTATAGACCCTGCTGAGATCCTTCCTCCTTTGATAACATGATCTTGCTCATCTAATCCATCCAAATCTTCCAAATTCTCTTGTTAGCACTCCCTAAATACTCGAATTCTCTAGCATCATTCACGCATTCTATATCCTACCGACTAGCCACTAGGACCCCTCAAAGTACCTGCCAACCCTGCCATTGCTAACCTATCCCCAGAAGACAACCCACCTATAGAAATCAACCGCGGACACCTCCCAACGACGCTGAAATGCACGCTCTCTACGACTTCAATACCCCATCTCACTTGAAGACACCAAGTCTTACTACTTTATCAATCCCAACCAAGCGATTCATACTCCAAATGTCTTCCCTCTGCCGGAAAGAAAGCACTAAAATTTCGAAATCATACTCAGAGAAGACCTCCCTTCAAACTATTCATCTTCCCCAACATACGGGCAACCGTTCTATCATCTTATCGACATCGCACGTCAATCAATTGCAACCATCATCACTACCCAAGCACATCCTTAAGGCTCCCAGAAACACAACTACCGAGCTGAAACAACATATTACCCTTTGACAGGGCCATAACAATAACCACGACCATTTACACATGGAAGCATCTCGAATTACATTCGCAACACCATTTTCATTCATCAAATTCCTGATCCATAGCAAGCGCTTCCCGATGTGTAAGATTGAGTAGGAATGCACATAGGCATAAGCCTCAAAGGATTCAACTCGCACGATGAAGAATCAAGAAGGGAAGTACTCCTAACAGCCCTGTAGCCTCTTGAGGATAAGTACAAACGTCTCTGTACAGACCCGCAAGACTCTACTAGACTTGCTCATGACTCGTGAGACATACGGGAACCTAGCGCTCTGATACCATGTTGTCACGACCCAAAATCCATAGGTCGTGATGGCGTCGGACACCACTGTCAGGCAAGCCAAATCCTTAATTAGTTGAAATACATTCATGTTTTAACATTTTCGAAACCGTTACTTTTTCTTGCATTTCATAATCAAATAAATAAATTTTTCGTAAATTAAAATACGACAGCAAATAAAATTCTGTTATTTAAAAACAGTGATCTAAAGATCTCACTTAAACAATTATCCCAATACATATCCCAGAACCCGGTGTCGCAAGTACATGAGCAATTTCTAAGAATTAATACAATCATTACAAAGCCTGTCCGAAATACAACTGGAAAAGGAAATTTAAAATGAATAAATACAGTATGAAGACTCTGTCAGCTGCGGATTGCCTCTGGATGGTGCAGCTCGCCTAAGTCTCTGAATCCTCCACATTGCTATGAAAGTACCTGTGCAATAAAATGCACAGCAAGTGTAGCATGAGTACAAAAATAACATGTACTCAGTAAGTCGCTCGCCTAACCTCAGAGAGGTAGTGACGAGAGGTCGAATTAGACACTTACTAAAGTTCAATTTAGAATATTTAAGTATAAGCATGATTATCATACGCAATTCATTAAAATCAGGAATAAAACATTTTCGACTCCGTTCACGTTTAACATTTTATATCTTCGTCATATTAATAACAATTAATAAACATGGTGATTTAATCAAATGAAAATTTATCGACGGGAAGGACCAACTTCTTCAGAAATATTTTTAATAACTTCAAGTCTGTGTCATTTCAGTTGAAAACTTAATATTTCCGTCCATTAATCAGGAAAATTCATAGCAACTATGCAGTAAATAGCATGCGCAAGTAACGCCGAGGGTCGTTCGGCCCGAACCAACATAAACATAAACTATGCACCGCCGAGGGTCGAACGACTCGAACCATAGATGCATCTATCTGCCCCGCTCGCGAATCAATCATGTGACGCGGTTAAAAATAATAAGGCTAGCCTGCTCGCGAATCATACATGCGACTCAGGTGCTCATATGAATACACACAAATACAGGGTCATCCTGCTCGTGAATCATACATGCGACTCAGGCATCCAAATTTACACATATCCACATAATAAATCCGTGTTTTATTACGAAAGCAGCTTTTTCTCAAAAAAGTAGTAAAAATCCTTCTTAAAGGAACATGAAATATAGCTTTTAACTCTTTGTTTTGAAACTCATTTGCCAAGTTTAACGATATTCCATAATATAACCCTACTAGGTGTGCAATTATCCATAGAGGAAATAAATTCTCTTTTAGATGATTAAAATAATGAACTCTAGTCTTCTTCAGATATACAATTACAATTTCGATAATATTAGCAATTTAATATTACAGGCAGGGTTACAGGTACAACACGTAAGACATGCTAGTGGGTCCTAGACTACCCGGACACGGCATAATAGTAGCTACGCACGGAATCCAGTCACCTCGTGCGTACGTAGCCCCCAAAGATAATAGCATATACTTAATTAATTCACCTAGGGGGATGATTCCCCCTCACAAAGTTATAAAGGAGACTTACCTCGCTCCGAAATTCCAACACCGGCTTCCAAGCCCTTCTGACGAAACAACGGACGCACAACGCTCCGAAACTACCGCATAAATGACAAAACAATGAAAATCCATCCTAATACTCGCAACAAATTCAGATTATATACTTTCCCGACCCCGCTCGGAGAAATGACCAAAATGCCCTCGGGCCCACGTGCCCGGAAATCCGAAATTCTCGAAGATATATTCTACCCATAGTTTCACTAACTCAAATATATAATTTACTCAAATATTCATGCTCAAATTCGTGGCTAAATTCCAAATTTTCACTTTCTAGGTTTTTCTTAAAAAATCCCAATTTTTCCACAATTTCCCATATCAAATCATGCATATAATCTTGTATTCAACTTGGAAATGAGAAGGAATCACTTACCTCTTGATGATTGGTGAAATATCCCTTGAAAGGCTCTCCCAAAATCGCCTAAACCATGAAAAATGAAGACAATGAGCCCCAAATTCTCGTTTAAAACATTCTGCACAGGTCGAATTCCGCACCTGCGAGACCAAATCTCCCCTACATGCGGCTCCGCACCTACTGTCAAAACCTCGCAGGTGCGGTTACACCAGATGACAGCAGCTTCAGCCCTTTTCCAACTTCAACTTTGATGCATTAACCACCCGGAATCCACCCGAGGCCCCTGAGACCCCGTCCAATAATACCAACCTAACCCAAAATATAACACGGACCTGCTCGAAGCCTCAAATCACATCAAGCAACACCGAAATCACGAATCGCACTCAAATCCAATTCTTTAAGAACTTAGAATTTCAAACTTCTACATCGATGCCGAAACCTATCAAATCACGTCCGATTGACCTCAAATTTTGCGCAAAAGTCATATTCAACATTGCGGACCTGCTCCAAATTCCGGAATCGCATTCTGACATCGATATCAAAACTTCCACTTCTAGTCGGATTTCCCAAAAACCTTCAAATTTCTATCTTTTGCCAAACGACTCCAAAATGGCCTACGGTCATCCAAATTCACTTCCGATCATGCTCCTAATTCCAGAATCACCATACGGAGCTATTCCCAGCATCGGAGTCCCAAACGGAAATCAACCTCACTGACATGCATTTCAACCCCAAATTCGTGAAATCCTTATAAAATGCTAACTTCTACAATATACGTCGAAATGCTCCCAGGTTATCCAAAACTCGATCCGGTCATACACCCAAGTACGAAATCATCATACGAACCTGCTAGAACCTTCGAATCCTGATTCGGAGATCGTTTACTCAAAATTCCAATCTTAGTTGATTTCTCCAACTTAAGGCTTCTGAAATAAAAAATTTCTTTCCAAATAAATTCTAAACTTCCTGGAAGTCAATTTCGACCATGCCCACGGGTCATAATATCTGAAATGAAGCTTCTCACGACTTCAAACCGCTGAACGACGCGCTAGAGCACAAAATGACCAGTCGGGTCGTTATAGAGAGTCTCTGGACAGATAATCAGCTCACTCCACCCTAGCACCTGGATCTGCACACAAGGTGCAGAGAGTAATATGAGTACGCCAACTCAGTAGTAATGAAAGTTAATAAAGTCTGAGAAATACGAAATGCATAAAACAAGTCATCAATCCGCAGCAAATATAGTTCTTCTTTCAAAATCGTAGATACGACAATTCATAACGCTTAAAAGCTGATTTCAGTAAAAATCCTTTGACATTGTGCCTTTCAACAGTTTCCATAGAAGTTCAAGAAAAGTTAGTATTAAAAATGATAGAAATCCTAATAGCCTCTTGGGCAAAACATATTTTATAAACAGCGTATAACATCACTCAGAATCAGTCACTCAGCATACCTCACAATCACTCGGAATCAGCCCCTCGGGCAATCCTCACAGCCACTCATGCCTCCCAATCACTCGTCACTCGTCACTCGTCACTTGTCACTCGGCACTCGCATTTAGTAGGTACCTGCGCTCGCTGGGGATGTACAGACTCCGGAGGGGCTCCTACATCCCAAGCGCTATAACAAGCCACCTCGTGGCATAATCACTTAGGATCTCGGCCTCTCATATATCATAACTAGTGTAACATCTTGCGGCGCCCGATCCTATAATATCCTCACAACATAGGCCCTCGGCCTCACTCCGTCAGAAACCTCTCACAAGCCACTCGGGCTATCTGTAAAAACAGGGAACTTGTCCTGAAACATCTTTCATATGCATCAAAGTGGACTAGTGAAACTCAATTAAACAGTAAGCATGTAAAATCATGACTGAGTGTAACTTTAAAATCAAAAGTGTGAGGAGATAGTAGTAAAAAGCCCCCAAGGGATCCAAACACTTGGCACAAGGCCCAAATACAGCCTTCAGCCCAAAACATAGTAATATTGATTAAAACATAAAATATCATATGATTTAAAATCAAATACTCAACTTATTAGTTGCTACGAGACGGACCAAGTCACAATCCCCCAACGGTTTACGCCACGCACTCCTCATCTAGCATGTGCGCCACTCCAAAATAATGATACAATTCGAAGGCCAGGGTTTCATACCCTCAGGACAAGATTTACAGTCATTACTTACCTCAAACCGGACAAAACTCTAGCTCGAGATGCTCTTGCCCCTTGATTCGGCCTCCAAATGCTGCGAATCTATCCAAAATCTGTATATTATGATCAATATACGCTAAAGGAATGAATCCCATGTGGAAATTATCAAATTAAACCACAAATCCCGAAATTGGTCAAACCCGGCCCCTAGGCCCATGTCTCGAAATCTGACGAAATTCACAAAATTAGGAAACCCATTCACTCACGAGTCCAACCATACTAATTTCATTCAAATCCGACTCCAATTCGATGTTCAAATCCCAAAAATTCATTTTATGAAGTTTCTATAATTCTTCCCAAATTTCTACCTCAAAGTACTAATCAAATGACGAAATCATTGATATATTCATGTATATTAACCAAATTCGTGTTATAATAACATACCCTGATGTATTTCTTGAAAAACCCTCAAAAAATCGCCACAAACCGAGATCCCTAGGTCCAAAATGTGAAATAATGCCCTAAACCCCGTTTATATAGTGCATTCTCCGATCTCCATTGTGCTGACTGGGGAATTGAAGGCGCGTCCGCGAAACCAACCTCCGCGGTCGCGAAAAATTAGCGAAGTCCGCGCTTCTGGAGGCTCCAGTGAAAAACTTCAGTATTTTGGCCATAAATTTCTCTACATATGTCCAAATGATTGTTTCTTTAACTTTATGGAAACTACACATGAAGGGATACAACTTTCGTTTTTAAATCATCTCAAAATTCCTTCTAGATCAAAATATATAGTCTCCCGAAGTCAGACTAGTAAATCTGCACATCATGCCCTGGAGCGCCTCAGCGCCCCAAATTGCGCTCTCAGCGCCCCCTCCTCCACCTCAGTGTAATTCCTCCGCCCTCAGCGGAATTCCATCGCCCTTAGCAAAAATTCATTCACCCTCAGTGAAAGGTAAGCATCATAACCATGCCTGAGTTCCAATAATGCCTGGACTCACCCAAAACTCACCCGAAACACACCTGAGGCCTCCGGAACCTCAACCAAATGTGCCATCAAGTCCTAAAACTCCATACCAACTCAATCAAGCTCTCGAATCACCTCAAACAATAAGAAAAACATGAATCGCACACCAATTCAAGCATAATGGACTCGAAACCTCAAACTTTCACAACCGATGCCGAAGCCTACCAAACCTCGTCCAAATGACCTTGAATTTTGCACACACGTCACAAATGACACTACAAACCTATTCCAACTCTCGGAATTCTATTCCGACTCTGATATCAAAATTTCCACTGCCGACCAGAAATCACCAAATCTCTAATTTCGCCAATTCAAGCCTAATTCTACCAAGGACCTTCGAATAAAATTCCGAACCCACTCCTAAGTACAGAATCATCTAACAAAGCTATCCGAAACAAAAAAACCCGATTCCGAGATCATTTACCCATAAGTCATTTTCGGTTGACTTTTCAAATAAATAACCAACTTAAGAGACTAAGTGTCTCATTCCTCTCCAAAATCGCTCTGAACCCGAGCCAACCAAGCTAACACAATATAATAGAGCTGAGCCACATATAATGAAGCAGAAACAGGGAAAACAAGGCTAAAATTCTCGGAACGACCGATCAGGTCGTTACATTCTTCCCCACTTAAACATAAGTTCGTCCTCGAACATGCCTAGAGTTGTTCCAAAAACCATCAAAATTGCCGTGAAACCTACCATGAACATACCCAAGAGTGATCCCACGTCACCCTATCCCATATAGGTCCGATATCACAACATAACTAAAATTTCACAGTTCACCCTAGCACATAACTTTAGAACCAATTTTCCACTTCTGAAATTGTCTATAAGATCATAATCTCACATCTACACACTAAATACGTTTGAACATGCAATATCAAGCCATAACCGCAATTCAAGATGAAAATCATATGGTATACCGCATAACTCAAATACTCATAGTAATAACTTCTAATCACAACAGCTGCTCAAACAACCCAATGACGGTAATACAACTCTCATCGAACAAAGCCTCGCTCTAACACCTTCATGTACTGCCAATGATGAAAGGAACACAAATATAGAAAATTTCTAAGCCGATCAACATCAATATCCTCCCAAATATACCGCAATTAGATCTGATCATACCCATTCTAAGTCCGATGACCTCATTTCATCCATCACGACCACTCTAGAGACATGCCACTTCTGTACAATCTAAGCCAAAACTCGTGCAATCCGTGCACCAATAAGCAACAAATCAAGTGTACTCAAACATAAAAAAATGACTCCAACAAGATAAATATCCCGCAAGTTCAACAAATACCGCCACAACGAGATGCTAAAAACCCATCACACTCCGTGGAACCATAACACACGAATCTAATGCGAGGATCATATCCCAACATAACTTCGCTGCGATGCACGACCCCATCCAAACATTGCTCCTCATGAAGTACCTCAAGTCACAATGCTCAAAGCGCATTACCATAACCATAGAGAATTAGACGATAGAATGCCACTCAAACCCAAAAGAACATAACCGATACGCCCTAAATAACGCAAGACCCAATTACTCATCTCCCTCAAATTTCGCTATAAGATTACAATAGAGTCGCACTATGTGTGCCCAAAAACAACGAATCACAACTCCTCATAACATATAAGGGTAACTCATAAATCATTTCAGAACACGAACAAGCTTAGCAACAACCTAATAACACGTCCCTCAACAATAGCATCATAGAACACATCAATCCATCTTGGTGTAGAATACACATCCCTAATTGGGCCTACCAATGGACCCCCAAATCGACTCTACCACCCAAAACTAAATCAATAACCCCTCGAAAACCTTCAATAACTGAGTCACAACACACCCCATCACTTATCTATCTTCGGCCACAACCTTACAGCCCGCAACTATAAAACAATCTGCTCCTGAGAACTCCCAGTCTCCAAATTCATAGAACACATATACCACCATATCTGATCCCGACTCCACCACCAAAATGTCTAAACACATATCTCATACATGATCATCCCACGAGGAGTACTTCTATAATTCTTTCGTGCCACATAGAAAAATTCAAATATCTGCGGTCGACCAACCAAGAGAGTGTCGCAGAACCAATGAAATCTCCATAAATCAAACACATCGCGCTTCTCGAAATGAATACTCTTGTCAGGCCACACCAAATAGTAACATCATTACTTAGTCATCTAAAACTTTCCATGCTGCCTACGAATTTCATGACCTTCATTTTGAAACTGAATTGTGACTTTGCACCTGCAGTTCTCGATACTACACAACAAACTGTAACCCTGATGCCGTCATATGAAAAGAATAAAAAAATCTCAAAACTAACTCTGAGTCGCAAGCAACTACATGCTCGATTAGCCAATAACTTTCCATTTAATTTTTATCCTGGAGAAATCACAATACACAACATGATCCACACACCAGTGGGAAATATACATATCAAACCATGGGGGAAACGATCAAGAACTTCCCGAAATCTATTTGCACTTAACCAACCCGTCAAGACTGAATCCCTCAATCTCAACCAAGCTACGCAGGTCTCCAAAACCCAAGGGAATTTTCCACGAATCGCATGTAGAACCTTACCACATCATAAGCACCCAAACAACCGATCTCACTTATCACCACGCGGATCCAACCTATTATCAAGCTGTCCTATTACTCCGAGTCGCTTCTGAATTACCTTCAAATTAATCCTTCTCCTTGCCATAATAGCAAAATCCTCAACCACAACTCACCACGTGAGGTTCTAGCACAAACCACACCGCCCTAAGGTTCATAAGCCACTGAATATTCTCTTATGCTCCCCAAAAGTACCACAAGTCAAACAGTTACTCTAAAGAGACTTTCTATGAATTCAAAGTATTCTTCCCCTTTCCTGATACCGAAATGTAGAATCCATAATGATGTAGAAATTCCACAAGTCTTGACACCCTCCAATGTGAATATCAATTTCTAGCTAAATACACATCCTGAAGATTCCCAATTGTTACACATAAATCTTGGATCCATCAGTACCATCCTCGAGAGTCATTTACTCTGCTCAAATCCCAACTAGACCGACCAAGCGGATTGAACGATTTGTACCTCATTAACACACCAACAGCTAAGGGAGTAACCCACATACCTAAGCAACCAATCAAATTCCTACTCCATACACACTACACTTTTTACAGATACAACTCAATCATTCAATAGAACCCACTTTCCCATAGAGTATGATACAACATGTATCTAAAATCTCCATTACTCGGGTCATTCCCAAACTCCACCTCTGCAGGTCATAGTTGATTCACCAGTATACCTCAAACTGAAACCAATACAACACATAATCCTACAACCAACTTATCATTAGCAGACTCCCCCACTTGGCTCAAAGCCAAAGATCAAGACAAACAATAACTCACAATTCCCATATGTTATCACTGCCACAATAACGCAGTGAGATTCAACTAATTCCTTCATAAGCTCATATAACACAAATCATCTAATATCTCGAATCATCTGCAAATCTCGCATTCACCATTGTAATGTCCATGCCAACTTCCACCAGCGATCTAAACTTAAATTACATCATATATCATCTACTGGTAAAAGAGAACTTTCTATAAAATAACATAAGGATCACATAACCTCGGGACACCCCGCAGGAGATAACCCCGCCTTCTTAGCCTCAAACTGATATCTCTCTATACCCTTCCAAAAATCATAGCTATTACGCAATCACTTTATCCTCCTGCATTAAAACACAACTAATGCCTACCCTCGAGGCATCACAATATGCGGTATAAGAACCTGAAGCTGATGGCTTAACTAACACTGGAGCTGTGGTCAAAGCAGCCTTGAGCTTCTAAAAGATTTCCCCACACTCGTTTGACCACCTAATTACCCTCACCGGACACCACGTGCCCTAAGAATGCTACTTAACTGAGCCAAAACTCACACTTGGAGAACTTGCATAAAGCTTCTCCTCCCTCATTATCTGAAATAAAATCCCTAAATGCTGAGTATGCTCCTCATGGCTACGAGAGTACACCAGGATGTCATCAATGAATACAATAACGAAGGAGTCCAAATGCGGCTGGAATACGTTGCCCATCATTTGGATGAACGATGTTGGGGCATTGGTCAGCCCACATGACACTACCAAGAACTCATAACACAACAGGATGATCACTTCCCTCCATAAGTAAAATACATGAGAGGTCCTTCAATACACTCACAAGTCGAGGCCATATGCCAACTCAAGACAGAAGTCAAACACTCAATAATTCTTGCTACATCTCCAGCCAATCCTTTTCGTCAAAATCAAACAATATGAACACATCTCACCATCAAATCACACTCACCACATAGTTATCCAGTCACCAAAATCCCACCAATAAGGACACAAACGGACATATAAGTCCCAAATGCATGTGCTCACACAATCGAAATCTCAGCACTCAAGCCACAGACAACACCTGGCCTAGAGTCCTCCAGACTGGCCCATTATCTACATGCTAAAATCACATCTCGCACTTTACCCATGAAAATCACAAGCCGTCGATGCACAACTGATACCGAGCGCTCATGTGCACATTCGAATAAGAGTTCAAAGAGTTACGCTTTTGGCTGAATAAATGGATTCGCACAACAAGAATTCAAGAATGTGGGATTTCCTAAAGGTTCTGTAGCCTCTCGAAGATAAGTACAGACGTCTCTGTACCGATCCACAAGACTCTACTAAACCTGCTCATGACCGGTGAGTCCTATGTAACCTAGGATCTGATACCAACTTGTCAGGCTCCCAAAACTACCTGGTCGTGATGGCGCCTATCGCAATACTAGGCCAGCCAATATTTATACTTAAGAAATAAAATAATCTTTAATTCGAATCATCACTAATATGATATCTCATTAACAAGTCGTTTAAGCATTTTTAAAACAAAAGATGATAAGTCAAATATCTAAACACAACTCAAAAATCCCGAAGTCACTAGGTCATGAGCATCTAAAGAAAGTACATAAGTCTGACACAATATTTCTAATACAAAATAAGTCTAGGGAATGCAACTACTACAGAAGTAAGAAGGAGAAAGTAGGGTTGCGGACGCGTGCATCTACCTTGCAAAAATCTCCGAGAGTCCCTAGACATATAATCAGCTCACTCTGCCCTAGCACCTGGATCTGCACACAAGGTGTAGGGAGTAATGTGAGTACGCCAACTCAGTAGTAATGAAAGTAAATAAAGTATGAGAAATATGAAACACATAAAACAAGTCATCAATCCACAACAAATACAGTTCTTCTTTCAAAATCGTAGATACGACAATTCATAACGCTTAAAAGCCGATTTCAGTAAAAATCCTTTGACATTGTGCGTTAAGCAACAGTTTCCATATAAGTACAGGAAATTTTTAGTGTTAAGAATGATAGAAATCATAATAGCCTCTCGGGCAAAACATATTTCATAAACCACCCATCGGGCATAACATCACTCAGAATCAGTCACTCAACATACCTCACAATCACGCGAAATCAGCCCCTCGGGGAATCCTCACAGTCACTCATGCCTCCCAGTCACTCGTCACTTGGAGCTCTATACTCACACTCAGTAGGTACCTGCACTCACTGGGGTGTACAGACTCCGAAGGGGCTCCTACAGCCCAAGCACTATAACAAGCCACCTCGTGGCAAAATCACTCAGGCTCTCAGCCTCTCATATATCATAAACAGTGCAACATGCTGCGGCGCGCATCCCGATACCATAATATCCTCACAACATACGCCCTCGGTCTCACTCAGTAAGAAAACTCTCAAAAGCCACTCGGGATATCAGTAAAAACATGGAACTCGTCCCAAAGCATCTTTCATATGCATAAAAGTGGAGTAGTGAAACTCAATTAAACAATAAGCAGGTAAAATCATGAATGAGTGTAACTTTCAAACCAAAACTGTGAGGAAATAGTAGTAAAAAGCCCCCAAGGGGTCCAAACACTTGGCACGAGGCCCAAATACGGACTTCAGCTCAAAACATAGTAATATTCCTTAAAACATAAAATATCATATGATTTGAAATCAAATAAGCAACTTATTAGCTGCTACGGGACGGACCAAGTCACAATCCCCTAACGGTGTACGCCACACACTCATCATCTAGCATGTGCGCCACTCTAAAATAATGATACAATTCAAAATCATTGATATATTGATATATTCTTTTATATTGATATATCAAATGATTGATATATTCTTTTATATTAACCAAATCCGAGTTAGAATCATATACCCCGATGTATTTCTTGAAAAACCCTCGAAAAATCGCCACAAACCAAGCTCCCTAGGTCCAAAACTTGAAATAATTTCCTAAACCTCATTTATATAGTGCATTCTCTGATCTCCATTGCGCTGACCGCGGAATTCCAGGCGCGGCCGCAAAACCAACCTCCGCGATCGCGAAAAATTAGCGATGTGCGCACTTCTGGAGGCTCCAGTGATAGGCTTCAGTATTTTCGACATAACTTTCTCTAAATATTTCCAAATGATTATTTCTTTAACTTTTTGGAAACTACACACGAAGGGATACAACTTTTGTTTTTAAATCATCTAAAAATTCCTTCTAGATCAAAAGATATAGTCTCCCGAAGGCAGACCAGTGAATCTGCACATCATGCCCTGGAGCGCTTCAGCGCCTCAAATTGCGCTCTCAGCGCCCCCTCCTCCGCCTCAGAGAAATTCCATCGCCCTTAGCAAAAATTCATTCACCCTCAGTGAAAGGTAAGCATCAGAACCATGCCTGAGTTCCAGTAATGCCCGGACTCGCTCAAAACTCACCTGAAACACACTCGGGACCTCCGGAACCTCAACCAAATGTGCCATCAAGTCCTAAAACACCATACCAACTCAATCGAGCTCTCGAATCACCTAAAACAATAACAAAAACATGAATCGCACACCAATTCAAGCTTAATGGACTCGAAACCTCAAACTTTCACAGCCGATGTCGAAGCCTATCAAACCTCGTCCGAATGACCTAAAATTTTGCACACACGTCAAAAATGGCACTACGACCTATTCCAACTCTCAAAATTCCATTCCGACTCCGATATCACTTTTCCACTGGGACCAGAAATTACCAAATCTCCAATTTCGCCAATTCAAGCCTAATTCTACCACGGACCTCCGAATTACATTCTGAACCCACTCCTATGTCCAAAATCATCTAACGAAGCTATCCGAACCATAAAAACCCGATTCAGAGATCATTTACCCATAAGTCAACTTCCGGTTGATTTTTCCAACTAAATAACCAACTTAAGAGACTAAGTGTCTCATTTCTCTCCAAAATCGCTCCGAACCCGAGTCAACAACCTAACACAACATAATAGAGCTGAGCCACATATAATGAAGCAAAAACGGGGGAAACAGGGTTAAAACTCTCAGAACGACCGATCAGGTCGTTACATGTTCTATCATATTCCAGTCAACAAATAAGAGTAGAGTCAATGAATGGCATATAAGCAACGATCACCACGAAATGTATGGTGCAACAGAAACAACAATGAAGTTTGAAGCAACTGACAACACAACAAGATTAGCTACACAGAGCTAAGTAAATAATACAACACAGAGGAAAATAATTAATAGTATGCTAAGGAAAACAACAATCAAAAACAAGTGCACAGAAAAAGGGAAGTGACAACGAGAGCAATCCCGAGGTACCGCCTCGTAGTCTCAAATCGTAAATGAATCACAATTTTCCTTACATCACCCCGGGAACCTTTATATTTAATTTTTGAAAATCATTTCCCGAAATAGCATCCTGCATTTTAGCCCACCTTATCACATCGTATAACTTCTAGTAGTTCCCTTACTAGCCACGCATTTCAAGCCCACCTTATCTCACCGCATGCGTTTCCACACCCAGAACTTATACCACCGCATGCGTATCAATAACAACAACATAGCAGAAACCTCGTGCAACACAATAACAACTGCATGACAGAAATTTCGTGCAACACAATAACAATCATACGATAGAAACCTCGTGCAATACAACAACAACCTCACGTCAAAAAACTCGTGCAATACAATAACAAACTCACGAAAAAAACCTCGTGCAACACAATAACAACCACACAACAGAAACCTCGTGCAAACACATAACAGTTTCTCAACAGAACACGTATTCCAGAAACATAACAACTCAAGTAATTGACTTTCACAACATTTCCTCAAAACAGTTTCAATATCACAACCACGTATAGCCCTCGGTTCAACAACACAGAACACAACAACAACAACAACAACAACAAAAATAACAACAACAACAACAACAATAACACGAGAATACGATAAGTAAATCAACACAAGAACTTCTGAACACAAAGAAACGGAAGAATGAACTCATAGATAAAGACGCAACAGGGAAATAATAGTCTCAACAAGAATAGTTCAACAAAGTAGAAGTAATGTGTAACAACGATTCCACGAAAGTGCAATTCGACAACAAGGGAGATAACATGAATCAATGACCCCAAATATGAATACGTTAACAATGAAAGAGGTAACAAACTTCCATTAAGGCTAAGCAATTACGGAAGAGATAATAATTATTTCAATTAAGGCTTAAGCAACTACAAAAAGATAACAATAATTTCAACTAAGGTTAAGCAATTACGGAAAGATAGCATGACGATAAAAGAGGCAACAATTTCAATTAAGGCACATAAGGGTTTAATCGGCAGTAAGGGTAGAACATGAAGCAATTAATTCCAATTAAGACACATAAGGGTGAATTTAGTAGACGAGGAATTTAACATGACAAAACAAATTCATATTTAATGGACATAAGAACCTAAGAGCACTAGATGGTTAAATCTCCACAAATAAGTCGGGGCACGTAACCATCACCTCGCGTACTCGGCCTTCACATGACACAATTAGCACAAAAGACTAAAATCCTAAGGGGTAGTTCTATCACACAAAGTTAGGCAAGATACTTACCTCAAAGAAGCTAGACCGTTACTCTAAAATGACCTTCTCGCGTGAAACAACCTCTAGATGGCTCAAATCTAACCAAAATAACTTCAAATCATAAATAAAACTCATAGAAAATAATTCTGGATGATAATTCTCCAATCTCTAACATGAATTAAAAGTCAACCCAAAAATCAAACCCTAGGCCCGCACCTCAGAACCCGACCAAAATTATAAAATCCGAACACCCATTCCAGAACGAGTTCAAACATACCAAAATTATCAATTGCAGACGTCAATTCGTCCTTCAAATCATCATTTTACATTTTAAAAGATTTATACAAATTTTCCCCAAATTTCCAACTTAATTCACTAAAATTATCAAAATAACAATGAATTCATGAAATATTACAAGATTTGGGTAGAGAACACTTACCCCAATGAGTTGCTTAAAACCCCACAAAAAATCTCCCAAAACCGAGGTCAACAACTCAAAATATGAAAAAAAATGGCCAAACCCTCGACTTAGCTGATTCTGCCAAGAAATTCCGCATTTGCGGACAAGGAAGCGCATCTGCGCCCTCACATTTACGAGTAAAAGTTTGCATCTGTGAACTCATCTTACAAGGCCATGATCCGAGTCCGTGGCAAATACAGTCGCACCAATGACATCGCAGAAACTCCAGAGGAACCGCAGGTGCGGACAACTTCGCATATACGATCGCTGGGCCGCAAAAGCGGCCCTTGCACTTGCGTGCCAAAATCTCCGCAGAATCTCCCTCCCTCCAAAGACACTATGATCGAAGAAGAGACCAGGATCATGCAGAAGCGAAGCCGCACAGGCTCTCCAAAATGTTCCAGGTGCAAAGCACCAGAACCAGACCTGTCCGAAAACATGAAAATGATCCGAAGCTCGTCTGAAACACATCCGGGCCCCTCGGGGCCCCGTCCGAATATACCATCCAGTCTTATAACAAAACACGGACCTAATGAAGGTCTCAAATCATATCAAACAACATTGAAACCACAAATCGCCTCATTAATTGAACTAATAAATTTCTAAATCTTCTAACTTCTAAAACTCGAGTTGAAGTATATCAAATCAAGCCGGAATGATGCCAAATTTTGCGTTAAAGTTCCAAATGACATAACGGAGCTAATCCAAATCTGGGAATCGAAATCTAACCCTGATATTAACCAAGCTAACTCTCGGTCAAACCTCTCAACTTTCCAAAGTTTTAATTTTCCAACTTTCGCTGAAATGCTTCAAATTACCCTATGGACATCCAAATTCAAATACGGACGCACACCTAGTACAAAATCATCATACAAAGCTATTGAAGCCATAAAAATTCCATTCCGGAATCGTTTACACAAAAAGTCAAATTCCCATCAACTCTTTTCATTTAAGCTACAAAAATAAGAATTGTTCTTTCAATTAAATCCCAAATCATCTGAAAACCAATCTCGGCCACACACACAAGTGATAAAACACACTATGAAGCATCCCGAGATGTTAACCCGCCGAATGGGGCATTAATTTCCAAAATAATCGGTCAGATCGTCAAATGGACCGGCTTGTTTGAATGGACTGGGGGTGTATCTCATGAGCTTGGGCCTCAAACACAGGGCCCAAACGACTTAGAAAACTCAGCAGCCCCCACCTCTCTTTACTCTTTGTTAATTTTTCAAAATTAGCGACTTTAGACTCAATTTCTACTTTTAAAAAATTAATTTTTTATGCCTAACCTATTTATCAATATTACCTAATGATTTGCTAATGAACTAATTAATTAATTCTAAAAATACAAAATAATGGCAAAGAGACTGTTTCTTTTTTGTGATTTTTATGTAATTATTCCCTAAAACTACGAATGAAAAATCTAGAAAGGAAAAGATCAAACATAAAATGTTTTTTCATGGTTTTAAAATATTCGCAATGATGCAAATGATCTACTAGTGCACTAAAAATGCAATCAAATACGCAAATTAAATTTCTAAAATTCTTCAAAGAAATTAAAGATTATTTTGAATATTTTTAGTAGTAATTAGGGGCAAAAATTACGTGCTCACAACTGCCTCTCTTTGCTCGAGAATATGAAGAGTTTCCGAAAAAAGATAAAGTGAGCAATCATGAATAATATTTGCCCGTTTGGTACTCTATGAGAAGCATTTTGAAAAGGTTTGATCGAACATTGCCTCCGAGGTTGCCTATATATCATTTGCTATAAAAGAATCAGGTTAGTGTAGTTTTGGGATTTTGGTATCTGGGACTACCGAAAAGATGTGATTTCACTACTTTTGTTGTTGTTACTGCTTGTTGAACTCCTTATTACACCAAAAATTAAAATCAAAAGAACTAAACAAAGCCTATTAGCTGTGAGTTACAAAATTCCTATCTATAAGTCTTTTGAAGCATGGTCTTGAGTCTTGAATGGTTCTTCATGAATACGTTGATTTGAACCTTGATACTTTCTAGTTGCAGGTGCTATTTCATTCTTCTACGATTTTTCTGATCAAAACGGGAAATGCAATGCTCGTGACTTCAATTATGTCTTGAGCAGTTCGCACCTTTTCATCCGCTTCTACCTTTTGGATTCACTTCTTTTTTCTTTTCTTTTTTATTTTGGATTGAGACTTCTTCTTTTGGTCATCTCGAACCCTGTGCCTCGAGGTAAAACCTTCTCAAGCTCCAAAATAAACAAACGAACAAAACTTTTCTGCCCCAGTTTCTAATAGGAAAATTTCATGAGTTAATGTAATAAAACTCTAAACTACTTCTTTATTGAAAGCAATAAAAAAGTCGGGAATGGTCCATAGGAAAACATGAACTTTTTTTTCTTTTTCTTTTTTTCTAGGATGGTGTTCCCTTATTGTCGAATGATGTCTCAACTAAGGATTGATGTACCTTATGTTGGGAAAATACGGTCGGGGACTGGTACCCTATATTCGCAAGATATCAGGGAGTAGTGGACCCTGCACTTAAGATAAAATCAACTAGGAGAGGTGTACCCTATGTTGGGAAACACGGCTAGGGATTTGTGTACCCTATACTCGTAAAGAGATTAGGGAATGGTGTACCCTATATTTGGAATGATATCAGGGAGTGGTGTACCCTACATTTAAGATCAAATGGTAATACTATGAAAGAGTGGTGTACCTTGCGTTAAAGCTTAATCAACTAGGGAGTGGTGTACCATATGTTGGAAAATCCAACTAGGGATTGGGTGTACCCTACACTGGTAAGGAGACTAGGGGGTGGTGTACCCTATGTCTAAAATATCATCATCTAGGGAATGATATACCATACGTTGGAAAACATAGCTATGGATTGATGTACCCTATACTGGTAAGAAGACCGGGGAGTGGTGTACCCTATGTATAGGAATGATATCATTGAGTGGTGTACCCTGCATTCAAGATCAATTGGTAATGGTATCAGGGAGTGGTGTACCCTGCGTTTAAGCTCAATTAACTAGGGAATGGCGTACCCTATGTTGAAAAACACAGTTAGAGATTGGTGTACCCTATACTGGTAAGTATAATAGGGTAGAGAACAGTTACCCCAATGAGTTTCTTAAAAAACCAAAAAAAATCTCCCAAAACCGAGGTCTACAACTCAAAATACGAAAAAAATGGCAAAACCCTCGACTTAACTGATTCTGCCCAGAACTTCCGCATTTGCGGACAAGGAAGTGCATTTGCGCCCTCACATTTACGAGTAAAATTTTGCATTTGTGAACTAATCTTCCAAGGCCATGATCCGGATCCGCGGAAAATACAGTCACACCAACGACATCGCAGAAACGCTAGAGGAACCGTAGGTGCGGACAACTTCGCATATACGATCACTGGGCCGCAAAAGCGACCATTGCACCTGCGTGCCAAAATCTCCGCAAAATCTCCCTCCCTCCAAAGCCACTATGATCGCAGAAGCGACCAGGATCATGTAGAAGCGGAGCTGCACATGCTCTCCAAAATGTCGCAGGTGCAAAGCACCAGAACCAGACATGTCCGAAAACATGAATATGATCCAAAGCTCGTCTGAAACACACTCGGGGCCCTGTGCGAATATACCATCCAGCCTTATAACAAAACACGGACCTACTAAAGGTCTCAAATCATATCAAACAATATTGAAACTACAAATTGCCTCATTAATCGAACTAATAAATTTCTAAATCTTCTAACTTCTAAAACTCGAGTCGAAGTATATCAAATCAAGCCGGAATGACGCCAAATTTTGCATGAAAGTTCCAAATGACATAACGGAGCTAATCCAAATATCGGATTCGAAATCTAACCCTGATATTAACCAAGCTAATTCTCGGTCAAACCTCTCAACTTTCCAAAATTTTAATTTTCCAACTTTCGCCGAAATGCTTCAAATTACCCTATGGACCTCCAAATTCAAATACAGACGCACACCTAGTACAAAATCGTCATACGAAACTATTGAAACCATAAAAATTCCATTACGGAATCGTTTACACAAAAAGTCAAATTCCCATCAACTCTTTTCATTTAAGCTACAAAAATAAGAATTGTTCTTTCAATTAAATCCCAAATCATCTGAAAACCAATCTCGGCCACACACACAAGTGATAAAACACACTATGAAGCATCCCGATATGTTAAGCCTCCAAACGGGGCGTTAATTCCCAAAATAATCGGTCGGATCGTTAAATGGACCGGCTTGTTTGAATGGATTGGGGGTGTATCTCATGAACTTGGGCCTCAAAGATAGGGCCCAAGAGACTTAGAAAACTCAGCAGCCCCCACCTCTCTTTATTCTTTGTTAATTTTTCAAAATTAGTGACTTTAGACTCAATTTCTACTTTTAAAAAATTAATTTTTTATGCCTAACCTATTTATCAATTTTACCTAATGATTTGCTAATGAACTAATTAATTAATTCTAAAAATACAAAATAATGGCAAAGGGACTATTGCATTTTTGTGATTTTTATGTAATTATGCCCTTAAAACTACGAATGAAAAATCTAGAAAGGAAAAGATGAAACATAAATTTTTTTTTGATGGTTTTAAAATATTCGCAATGATGAAAATGATCTACTAGTGCACTAAAAATGCAATCAAATATACAAATTAAATTTCTAAAATTCTACAAAGCAATTAAAGATTATTTTCAATATTTTTAGTAGTAATTAGGGGCAAAAAATACGTGCTCACAGATGCCCCTCTTTGCTCGAGAACATGAAGAGTTTCCGAAAAAAGATAAAGTGATCAATAATGAATAATTTTCGCCCATTTGGTACTCTTGAGAAGCATTTTGAAAAGGTTTGACCGGACATTGCCTCCGAGGTTGCCTACATATCCTTTGCTATAAAAGAATCAGGTTAGTGTAGTTTTGGAATTTTTGGTAGCTGGGACTACCAAAAATATGTGATTTCACTACTTTTGTTGTTGTTACTGCTTGTTGAACTCCTTATTACACCAAAAATTAAAATCAAAAGAACTAAACAAAGCCTATTAGCTGTGAGTTACAAAATTCCTATCTATAAGTCTTTTGAAGCATGGTCTTGAGTCTTGAATGGTTCTTCATGAATACGTTGATTTGAACCTTGATACTTTCTAGTTGCAGGTGCTATTTCATTCTTCTACGGTTTTTCTGATCAAAACGGGAAATGCAATGCTCGTGACTTCAATTATGTCTTGAGCAGTTCGCACCTTTTCATCCGCTTCTGCCTTTTGGATTCACTTCTTTTTCTTTTCTTTTTTATTTTGGATTGAGACTTCTTCTTTTGGTCATCTCGAACCCTGTGCCTCGAGGTAAAACCTTCTCAAGCTCCAAAATAAACAAACGAACAAAAATTTCCTGCCCCAGTTTCTAATAGGAAAATTTCTTGAATTATTGTAACAAAACTCTAAACTACTTCTTTATTGAAAGAAATAAAAAGATCGGGAATGGTCCATAGGAAAACATGAATTTTTTTTTTCTTTTTTTTTTCTGGGATGGTGTTCCTTTATTGTCGAAATGATGTCTCAACTAAAGATTGATGTACCTTATGTTGGGAAAATGCGGCCGGGGACTAGTACCTTATATTCGCAAGATATCAGGGAGTAGTGGACCCTGCACTTAAGATCAAATCAACTAGGAGAGGTGTACCCTATGTTGGGAAACACTGCTAGGGATTGGTGTTCCCTATACTCGTAAAGAGATTAGGGAATGGTGTACCCTATATTTGGAATGATATCAGGGAGTGATGTACCCTACAAGTGGGAGTTTTGATGTCTGAGTAAAAGCCTAAGGATTAAACAAGGATAGCGTTTGGGGGTCGGTAGCCAAGTCTGGATGTTAAAACACAAAGAAAAAGAATAACTCTGTAAAACCTCCACTGCTACGCCGCATGGGGCGGCGCATAACGTGGCGCGCTTGTGCAATATTTTCAGAGTATTTGTCTTGTTTCAACGTGGAAAAAAGTAATTTCACCTGGGCCACTCCTACAGGGTATGAATACACCAAAAAGGCATTTTTGAAGGGACTTTGGACCTTTGAACCTTTGGGAGAGCATTGGAGGCTACAAGACACGGGATTTCATCATCTTTCCATCAATTCAATACGGGAGTTTGGATTGTAGCGTTAGATTGATGCTTTCTTACTCTTTAATTATATTTTTAATGACTTCCTCCATGATTATGGATTAGTATACATTAGGTTTTGACGGACAGGTATTTTGATCAATATTTGTGGATTTTAACTCTAGTTCTTACTTGAATTCGTTTATTGAGTTTTGAATTGTTGCAACTTTATTCATCAGTTTATTTACCTTAGCGAGCATCAATTTCGTGTTGTGTTTTGCGCTCATCAAATTTTGGCATCGTTGCCGGGGATTAGGAGTCAATAGTGTTCAAATTAGTTTTTGGTGCTAATTCGGGGATTAATTTAAGTTTTATTTTTATTCTTCACGGGTTTCCTATTTCGTGTGTAGGTCAAATTGATGTCTGTGATTTGTGACTCTATCTTTTTCAAAGGAATTGATTCCACACAATCCAGATGTAGAAAAGAGTCTACAAAAGTTGAGAAAAGAAAAAGAACTTGCCAGAAAGTTCTTAGGGAAACCCTCAACCCAAGAACACATGGCTAATAACGGTGAAGATGAGGTAAATTTAGCTGCAAAAGAAGCAGCACAACACAGAGAAGAATCTACAAGGATAGTAGCTGAAGCAGCCCGTAGAGCTGCTAATGAGAACGTCAATGATGATGGGGGTCGAAGATTCGATCTGAATCGAATCTTGATTGAATATCAGTTCGGGAATACGGTACCCAGGATTGGTAAATCATTGGGTGATTACGCCAGACCAGTCTAAAATCAGGAACTATCAAATGTCAGACCTCCACTAGTAGCAATGAACAATTTCGAGTTGAAGCAAGGCTTGCTTCAAACTATCCAGAAAAATTGTGTCTTTAGAGGAAAGGTGAATGAAGATCCGAACACTCACTTGCTGGATTTTGAGGAATTAATGAACACTTTCCAGTACAACGGAGTGTCAATAGATGTAGTATACTTAAGGGCATTCCCTTTTTCACTGAACGATGACGCGAAGCACTGGCGTCATAGCTTACCAACAGGGTCGATCAAGACTTGGGAACATATGACTAGAAAGTTTCTTGACAAATACTTCTCATCTACAAAAACAGTAAAGTTCAGAAGGGAGATTCACAACTTCTACCAGACGGACACCGAAGCAGTTTTCGAGGCTTGAGAAAGATTCAGGGAGATAGTGAGGAAGTGTCAGCATAATGGGATTCAATTATGGATGCAACTCCATGAATTTTGGGATGTATTGACACCTCCCTCATGATGAACTCTGAAAACTCTAGTTAGAGGTACTTTAATGAAGAAGAATCCTGAGGAGATTGTGGCAATTCTTAATGAGCTATCGGAAGATGCTAACCAGTGGCCTACTGAGAGTAATGATAGAAGAAGATCAGTTGGGATTCATAAAGTATAGTCTAACACTACAGTGCAAGCCTAACTAGACGCCATGGACAAAGAGATAAGAAAGTTGACCTTAGCCAAGGTCCAGAGCCAACTGTCACCAATTTGTGATTTCTGTGGAATAAGTCACCTAACGCTTGAGTGCCAGGCCTTAGCTGCAGATGAAGTAGTAAATGTTGTGGGAAGCTTTGATAGAGGAAATTACCAGAGTGGGAATAATTTGAATCCTATGGGACAGAGGCACCCAGGCTTTTCTTGAAATTAACCAAGTGGTAGCCTGAATTCATGGAAGCAAGGTAACTATAGACCCCAGGCAAGGAGCTTCGTGTTTTCAAAATCAGCAGAGGCAGCAATATCAGCCTCCACAGTCCAACCAGTCTAGCATGGAAGATCTGATGAAATTATTAAGATAGATGAGAGGCTAGACACCCATGGTGTAATTATTAAAGAATTAGGCACATCTTTTCGAAACCTGGAAAGACAGTTTGGGAAACTAGCTACTGTATTGTCTGCGAGGGTTTCAAGAATTCTCCCTGCTGATACTGAAAGAAATCCAAAAGAAAAAATAAATGCAGTGTCTTTGAAGAATGGGCACAAGTTGGAGGATCCCATAGTAAAGCAAAAGGATGCGCCGATTGAGAGACATGTGGAGATTGTGAACCAATAGAAAAATAACAACATTCAAGAAGGATGAGTGATGGTAGATGAGGATTTGAAGAAGAAGGGGAAGATTAGAGCTCAGAAAAAAAAAAGAAAAATGATAATTCAATAAATAATGATACTGAAGAGAGAAAATACTTGCTAGCTCTACCTTTCCCCCAGAAGCAAAGAAGAGAGAATTTGGACAAACAATTCGAGCGCTTTCTAGAAGTGTTCAAGCAGGTGCATGTGAATATACCTTTCACAGAGATGCTCTCTCAGATGCCAGATTATGCTAAGTTCACGAAGGAGATATTGCCCAAGAAGCGGAAAGTAGAAGAGACATCGGGTTGTTAGGCTGACAGAGCACTGTAGTGTTATCTTATAAAATAAGCTTCCTAAAAAATGTAGAGATCCAGGGAGTTTTACTATACCTTGCTCTTTAGGAAGTACTAAATTTAAAAAATCTTTGTGTGATTCAGGTGCTTCTATTAATCTTATATTGTTGTCTATTTTCAGAAAATTAGAGGGAGAGATTGGAGAACTAAGGTTGATACATGTATCCTTTCACCTGGCAGATCACACCACAATCATACCTGAATGAATAGTGGAAGATGTGCTGGTTCGGGTAGGAAAATTTGTGTTCCATGTGGACTTCACTGTGGTGAACATGGAGGAAAATAGTGAGGTCCCTCTAATTATAGGAAGACCATTCTTGGCTACGGTCAGAGCAATTCTATATATCCTGGAAAGGCAGTTCATGCTCAGAGTGGGGCATGAAAAGCTAATTTTCAAACTGGAAGGAGAAAGGGCCCCTGAAGAATCAACTTGGATAGAGTCAAGCGGATAAGTGTGAGATGTACCCAAAGAAGGCGAAAAAAACTCTTTGCATGGATGTGTGCACTGGGTCGGGCGTGCAAAGGAGATCCCGACTAGATGAATTAGAGAAACTTCCTTTACTCTTGCTTTTTATTTTTGTGTCATGGGGACATGCCACAAGGTATAAATGTATATGTGTGTTTGTAGTAGTTTCTTTTTATTCTTTTGAGAATTTGTTTTTTGACTTTTCCGACGATGGATTTCCTCGACTGTCTTCTTGATGGATTAAAGTCAAAGAAAAAATATGTTTTCTTAGTAATTCTCTCTTGGTTTTTTTTTGTGTCGCGGTTCTTTTCCAAGGATTTTTGTTGAACCGAGTGTAGTTAGTTTTTCTTTTAGTAGGATAGTAGTCTTGTGCTATTTATGAAGTGGAGATGACTTTTTTGACTTTGTTGTGCCTTTATAGCGGTGAGTGACTTATTTGTGACGCCTAGAATCAGTTCTTGACTCGTCTATAAGACCCTTAAATTGTTTGATTTTAACTTTGCCTGCTTTGACTAGAGAGTCGGGATAGATCCGATCCTCGGTGAGTTATGTGACATGTGTGTGTGAGGTTTTGTGATAGCCTGTGCATGTTAGTTGATATCTAGAACTTGCCCTGTGTGTTTGCAAAGCGAAATAGTAGTCTTGTTCAGTCTAGGAAGTGATATAGGTATTTATTTGTTGAGCCACATATGATTTTACCCACATAATGAATGTGTATCTTAGTTAGCCCGTTGGGATTTTAATTCTATTTCTTTGGCAAACACACTACAAGCTTGACCACTTTGTTTGAATTGTCTATATTTGAACGTTTTACATCTCGTGGGCACTTGATGTTGTTATGAGCATGTAACAACTAAGTGAGGTATGGTCGAGTTTTGGATGGAACTATAAAAAAAGAAGAAAGGTGTATTGTTTGAAAAATTGTAATAGCCACTTGTAGAGAATTGGAAAAAAATAATTTGATTGAGGAAAAGAGAGAAAAAAATCAGAACTTAGAAAAGAAAAAATGGATTCCATGCTAGTCGTAGTTCTCATCTTGTTTGTGCTTAAAGATATTGGGAGCTTGATGCTATTATGAATAAGGTTGGGGTTTGGTTCAACATAAGTTTAGGGTTTGAATTGCTAATGTATATGTATCGATGTTTGCAGGGAGGTAGAGTCACTATAGCCAACTGTATGCTACCCGTACCGCAACCTACATTACAACCAAAATAAAGTCCTACTTGATCTTTGACTGAATGAGATCAATTAGTAGAGTATTACACTACGAGAAAACCTATGGTACATCTTCTAAGGCACATGAATTCTATTTCTGAAAGTGAGTTAATTCTTTCTATCTTGAGTTTCTATTTTCTCTTGAATTTATCGTGTGTGCAACTACTCTCTATTGTTTTTGTGAGGGCACATGATTTGTGAAGGTAAGATAAATTCTTTGACCTCTGTGTTAGAGTAAGTGAGCATGTTGTGAAAAATGCGTGGTGCTTTTGAGTCGAGTCTTTAGGTTAGGATGTTATGATATGGTGCTTAGTCTGTTTTACATATTCTTGGCATAATGCATTAGGGAAGTCGTCTAATAAGAAGGTTATCTCTATGTGAAGTGTAGTTTGATTGCTCGAGGATGAGCAATGGTTTAAGTGTGGGGTATTGATGGTAGGCTAGACTCACGTGTTTTAGTCATAGTTTGAACTCTAATTACTCTACTTTACTTGTGTTTGAGCTTAAAAGTCTAGTGCATTGCACTTATTATGTGTTTTCTGCCTTGGACGAAGTGATTTCGAGTTAAAAAGATATTCGAAAGCTAAATTGAGAAAGTTGGAGCTTTGAAGTCTGAGTAAAAGCCAAAGGGATTAAACTGGGATCGCGTTCAGGGATCGGGAGCCAAGTCTGGATGTTAAAACGCGAAGAAAAAGTGTAACTCTGTAAAACCTCCACTGCCGCGACGCATGGGGCGGTGCGGAAGTGTATTTCTGCTGCTTCCCATCAGATCATGCTCTCTGAACTTCTCCATTAACGCCCCGCATGGGACAGCACATGGCACGGCGTGCTTGTGCAATTTTCTCAGAATATTTTTCATGTTTCGACTTGGAAAAGGTAATTTTGCTTGGGCACACTCCTACAGGGTATTAATACACCAAAAAGACGTTTTTGTAGGGACTTGGAACCTTTGGGAGAGCATTGGAGGCTACAAGACACGGGATTCCATCATCTTTCCATTAATTCAATACGGGGGTTTGGATTTTAACGTTAAATTGATGCTTTCTTACTCTTTAATTATATTTGCGATGACTTCCTCCATGATTATGGAGTAGTTTACCTTAGGGTTTGACGAATATGGTGTTTTGATAAATATTTGTGGATTTTAACTCTAGTTCTTGCTTGAATTCGTTTATGGAGTTTTGAATTGTTCCAACTTTATTCATCAGTTTATTTAATTGAAAGAGGAATATGTTGGTGATTATCTTTGAATTATTTTGTTTGATTTAATTCATTGATTCTATTAAGTAATCGGAAGTGCTTGTTGAATTTTTTATTAAATCAAGTTAGGAGAATATTCGAGAGACGTTTTCCTAAAGACCAATCCATTAACTCATGCTTACATAATTCACAATGCTTATATTAGTTCATTTCGTATAGTTAAGATTTAATCGGGGAGGAGTCTTGACTACACGTTTTAACCAATCATCAAGTGAATTCGTGAGAATCATTAGAACATTAGAGTGAATTAAACTACAGTTAAGTCCCAAATAGCTATCTTGCCCCTATCCTGTCAAACCCTTATCCCTCACATTTATAAGAAACCACTCTGTGAATCTCCAATTCCTAGTTGTCAATTGTCAATTGTGTTATTTTAGTAGTTAAACTTAGATCATAATCATATAACTCAAGTGTTGATCTTTCTGAATAGCGATTAAACCAGGAATTACTTGAACATTGTTTAAATCCAATCCCTGTGGAGGCTATACTATACTATCTTTGATTAGTGAGCAACAATTTCGTGTTGTGTTTTGCGCTCGTCAGAGTGGTGTACCCTATGTATAAAATATCATCAACTATGGAGTAGTGTATCCTATGTCGGAAAACACAACTAGGGATTGGTGTATCCTACACTAGTAAGGAGACTAGGAAGTGGTGTACCCGATGTCTAAAAGAATGATACCAGGGAGTGGTGTATCCTGTATTTAAGCTCTATATATAAATATATCAGGGAGTGGTGTACCCTTTAAGATCAATCAACTAGGGAGTGGTGTAAACTATGTTAGAAAACATAACTAGGGATTGGTATGCCCTATACTTGTATGGAGACTAGGGAGTGGTGTAACCTATGTCTAAAATATCATCAACTAGGGAATGGTGTATCCTATATTGGAAAACATAGCTAGGGATTGGTGTACCCTATACTGGTAAGGAGACTAGGGAGTGGTGTACCCTATGTTGGAAAATACAGCTAGGAATTGGTGTACTCATTACTACCATGATTTTCAATTTTCTTTCCTTTTTCTATTTTATTTATTTATTTAGAGAATGAGTAAAATGCGAGAAAGAAGGACTTAACTTTTTGAGAGTTTTGTTGTTGCAGACTGCTTTTAGTCTCTGCGCGATTTTCCTTTTGGTTGCACCTGCTTCTTGCAAGGTTACTTTTCGGATTGCACTTGTTTCTTGTTTTTCAACAAATAATAATTGTTAGTTCGAAACGGTGGTTGGTTTTGTAGCCTTGAGTGTTTCAATCAAGTGATGTCGGCCAATCTTCTTTTGATGATGATTTCAACTGCAACTGGATACCGATTGCATTTCTGGCCACAGAGAATCTTTGGCTTTTCAAACTTTTAATAGCGGTTGGTCACATGAGACTAAACCTTTTTCAGCTTTATTTTGACTTTGTAGCATTTCACTTTCGACTTCTTTCTTCCAAAGATTTCAATTTACTAGCATCGGGGAACCTTTACCTTTTCAAACTTTGCAAGACAGTTAGTCACATGGGACTTAACCTTTTCAACTTCATTTTTCCCTTGTAGGCATTTCAATTTGATTTCCTCCTTCTAAGAGTTTTCAATTTCGAAGCATTGGCCACCATGGCCAGTCAGGGTCGAATTGATACCCTTGTCGAGATGGGTGCCTTTTGAATATATTAGCTTGCGTCGAATGAGAGCCCTGTATATCAGTATTTCCATCTCTTCTTTGCCTTAGTTGTTTTTTGGAACAAAGTTAGACCGAAAGGGATTCAAAGAAAAACAAGCAATGGAAAGGAGAATGAGTTTAAAAAGGAGGTGTCCCTTTCAGGGAACATAAAGAAGGACTTACTTGGGAGTACATGCAGACTACAATTAACATGACATGTCTTTTGAACTTGATGCCTGATATGTGCAAACCTTCCGACTCTTAGAAACTCATCACAACTTTTGCCTTGAAACTGAGAAACCTTGTCCAAGACTGTGTTGATGCCGTGGCTGTGAGGATCCTCTTTTCGGTCAGTAGTGCCCTTTGCGGGTTTTCATTAATTGACCTCTCTCATTTATCTTCTCGCCATTTCCTTATAGTGTCCTTTGTGGGTTTTCACTAACAAGACACTCTCATTTTCATTCTCTCTACTCATTATCGCCTTAAGGTGCCCGTGAGGGTTTTCTCCAACAAGAATCTCTCATTTTATTTCTCTCATTTTGGTTGCATCAGATCCAACTAATTATAACCTCCAATTCTTGAACATTCTCGTTGATTTATCGGAAGGACTTGAAAAGGATTTTGGTAAAAAGAATTTGGATTGAATTACAACTTTTGAACCTTTTTGGTGAAAGCACCACCAAACCATTGTAACATATGCTCCAGTTTTCACTTTTGGGGGAATGTGGATTTTGTTTTGGTGTAACCGAACCCCAGAGTGAGGATTCCTACGTATCCATTCGGAATCAGGTCAAACACAGTTCCATTACATGAACTTGTTTTGTTTTTATTTTCTTTCTTACTTTTTATTTTCTTTTTTTCACCTTTTTTTTTATTTCAATAATAACGTCCAGGTTCCAAATAGGGTAATCAAAGAAAGGGATTCGACTCAAATGGTTTGAAAAGGGTTAATAATGTTTAGGTAGCGAGAAATAAAGCCTCCGTCATCCCAATCAAACAATGTTAAAGTTGCGTAAAGGTTCAACCATAATACCTTTTGACCGTGCCCGCAATGACAGCTGTCTTGGGGACATTTCCTTCTATGTCTCCCAAATACAGCGCTCCATTTAGCAGCACTCTTGTTACAATGTATGGACCTTCCCAATTCGGGGCAAATTTTTCTTTAGCTTCCTCATGATGCGGAATAATACACCTCAAAATAAGTTGGCCCGCTTCAATTTTTCTAGGCCGCACTTTCTTGTTGTAGGCACGGGCCATTGCTTGTTGGTACAACTGTCTGTGGCAAACTATAGCCAATCATTTTTCATCAACCATAGTCAATTGTTCCAACCGGGTTTTGACCCATTCATCATCCTCGATCTCGTCTTCAACAATGATCCGAAGAGAGGGAATCTCGACTTCTGCAGGTATTACAGATTCAGTGCCATAAACTAATAAGTAGTGAGTGGCCTCTACTGATATGTGCACGGTTGTGCGATATCCCAATAATACAAAAGGCAACTTTTCATGCCATTGTCTGGAACCCTGAACCATTTTCTTGAGGATTTTTTTAATGTTCTTGTTTGCAGCTTCAACGACTCCATTAGCTTTGTGCCAATAAGGGGTAGAATTACGATGCCTAATTTTAAATTGTTCGCATACCTCCCTCATTAGTATTTGCAGCATTGTCTGTAATGATAGTTATAGGAATACTAAAACGACAAATAATGTTTGAATGCACGAAGTCCACCATTGATTTGTTAGTGACGGCTTTGAAAGTGACTATTTCAACCCACTTTGTGAAATAAGCAATGGCAACCAAGATGAATTTGTATCCATTTGAACCTTTTGGCTCGATTGGACCAATAACATCCATACCGCAGGCAACAAATTGCTAGGGCAATGACGTAGAATGAAGTTCGGAAAGCGGTGAATGAATCATATCACCGTGTATTTGACACTGATGGCATTTACGGACAAAATTGAAACCTGGCCGGAGGATTTTCTTTGCCAGTACATACCCGTTCATGTGAGGCCACATACTCTTAAATGCACTTCGTTTACGATCCTATCAACTTCTAGAGAATCTACACACCTTGACAGATTTAGATATGGAGTTCTTTTGTACAAGATTTCCTTACTAAAAATGAAACCGCTTGCAAGCCTTCTGATAGTTCTCTTTTGATCCCCACTAGCTTGCTCGGAATATTATTTTGTTTGTAAGAACATTTTGATATCATGATACCATGCCTTACCATCTGGTTCCATTTCAATTGCGTTAAAATAACTTTTCCTTTCTCGAACCTGAACTTCCAACGGGTCAATATGAGCATTAGCCCGGTACGGCAGCATTGAGGCCAAAGTAGCTAGTGCATCTGCTAGATCATTATAGAATTGGGGAATATACTTGAACTCAACGGACTTAAACCATTTACTGAGATCTTCCACATGTTTCTTGTAGGGGATGAGTTTGATATTCCGAGTTTCATACTTGGGCATGCCCAATAATTAAATCAGAATCCCCGGTGATTAATAACTCTTGTACATCAAAATCAACTGCCATGTTCATGCCCATGATGCAGGTTTCATACTCGGCAGTGTTGTTTGTGCAAAAGAAACAAAGTCGGGCCGTGGCCGGATAGTGTTGAATAGTGGGCGAGATCAGAATTTCCCAAATCCCTACCCTTTTGTATTTACAGCCCCATCAAAGGACATTTTCCAGGCATTGATGTTCTCTGGAATCACTTCAACTGAGTTTACTTCCTCGTCCGGAAAGTAAGTGCTTAAGGGTTGGTATTAATCATCGATTGGGTTCTCATCTAGATGATCCTCCAAGGCTTGAGCTTTCATTGTCGTGCGAGTGACATAGACAATTTCAAACTCGGTGAGCAGGATATGCCACTTTGCTAATCTTCCAGTGGGCATCAGCTGCCCAAATTGTTGTTGTCATGAAATTGCACACTCTATGGATTTCCCAACAACCGCTCTGCCTGGCACGACGCCCCATATGGCGCGCCTGTGCATTTTTTACAAACTATTTTCCAAATTCACGTAGGAAAAGGTGTTTTCGTCCGGGCCTAACCCTACTTAGTATAAATAAATGGAAAAATATTTTTTTTTGGGACTTTTGACACATGTAAGACCTAAGGAGGCTAGAGAGAAAGTGGAGAAGCAAAAGCACGAGGAATTCATCATTCAATCCTCACTCAAGACAAGATTTTTGATTGTTTTATGCTTTTCATTATATTTTGATGAATTATTCCATATCTATGGAGTAGTTCTCCTTAGGAATTTATGGTTTTGTTGTTTTAATATTTGTTTGTGGATTATAACTCTAGCTTTTATGTATTGAATCGTTTTGGATGATTTAATTATTGCATCTATATTCACATGTTCATGTAATCGAGAGAGGCATAACATATGATATTTTTGCATTATCTTGTTGGTAGAATTAATCAATTCTTCATAGTAATCGAAAGAGGCTAGTTGAATTGTTGATTAAACTTTATTAGGAGGATAATCAAAAGAGGTTTTCCTAAAGACCAATCCATTATGAATTCATACATATCTTCACTGAGCTCAACTTAGTTCATATTGTGAGGTTGAGACTTAATCGAGAGAGGAGTTTCTACTAAATGTTTGAACTAATAATCGAGTGAATTTGAGAGACTTACTTGAACATTAGAAGTGAATTAACTAGAGTTAAATTCCAGAGAATTATCTTGTACCTATCCAATCAACCCATATTTTTCTCCCACTGATATCTTTCTTGCTACTTTTGTTCGATTGTCATTAATCAATGTGACGACCTAATTTACCCTCCGAAAGGTATCGTGACGGCACATAGTCTCTAAAACTAGGTAAGCCAAAATTAGGGAAAAACTTTTAAGAAAAACACAATGAATAAAGGAAATAAAGACATAATCTAAATAGCAAAATGGTGCCGCTCGGCATATACAAAAATGTAGTACCAAAGACCCGAAATGTCACAAAGTCACAAGCTATTTCTAATAACTACTGTAGCTCTAACAAGTCTGGAAGTACATAAGAAGACTCTAGACGATGGAGTAGAAGGGGACTCTGAGGATTCTACGGACGCGGCAGAAATACCTTGTAGTCTCTTAGAATCAGCAGCAAATACTATCCTCGAGGCTGATAGCTCGTACCTGGATCTGCACACGAAAATATGTGCAGGAAAGGGCATGAGTACACCACATTAGTACCCAGTAAGTTCCAAGTCTAACCCCGGTCAAGTAGTGACGAGGTCAGGTTAAGGCCCCACTGGAGTAAATATAATCAATTTAAAACAGTAGAAGAGATAAGTAGATTCTACAGTAACAGTTAAAGAAAATGCTCGAAAACATAACAGCCAAGGGAGCCCTCGGCTCAAAACAAGGTAAACACAAGGTGGAATCTCCCGGAATACCATCCCGTAGTTCCAGATGATTATGCAGTACAGGGGGATCTCCCGGAATACGTCTTTGGTCCCAAAATAAAATATGCAGTGCAGGTGAATCTCCCGGAATACGTCCGTAGTCCCAAAGTAAATATGCAGTGCAGGGGGATTTTTCGGAATACGTCCGTAGTCCCAAAGTAAATATGCAGTGCATGGGGGATTTCCCGGAATACGTGTGTAGTTCTAAAGTAAACATGCAGTGCAGAGGGATCTCTCGGAATACGTTCGTAGTCTCAAAGTAAATATGCAATACAGGGGGATCTCCCGAAATACGTCTGTAGTCCCAATTTAAATATGCCACGCAGAATAAATGACAAGTATAACATCGATTTTACATAGTTTATACTAATCACAGATAAGGAGAATAAGGACTTAACTAAGCATGGCGCACAGAAGATCAAATAGGCAATTAAACACGTAAGCATGCTTTTCTAATCTAAGCTAAACAATTTAACACTTTATTGCAATGTCATAGAAGAAAAACAATTTATGTTTTAGGAAAGGAAAAATGGAATCTTTTCAATAACGGCCTGTTTACGTACTTGTCACCTCACGTACACGGCGCCCACACAACAAATAGTATCAAATATCCTAAGGGGAAGTCCCCAACACAAGGTTAGGCAAGCCACTTACCTCAACCGCTCAAAACAACTTGAAACCACGTTCTCTCCATGGGTATCCAACTCCGAATAACCCGAATCTATTCAAATAAATTGCATAATGTAAATATAACTACATGCAACTAGTTCAACTAATCAATTCAAAACTAAAGCGCGAAATTAGGAAAATCGCCCTCAGGCCCGCCTCGGAATCGGGTGAAATTTACAAATTTCGAACACCCATTCACTCACGAGTCTAATCATACCAAATTTACTCAAAACTGATACCAAATTCCCAATCAAAACCCAAAAATCGGCCTAGAAACTTTTCTCAATTTTCCCCCAATTTTCACTCCAAATCAAAACTTAGATGATAAAATTAAGCATAGATTAGCGGGAATTAATCAAAACTAAGTAAGAAACACTTACCCAAACACCCACGTGAAAACCCATCCAAGAATTGCCTATTCCCGAGCTCTCAAGTCTTGTGAAAAATGACTTAAACCCTCATTTTTTAACTTTAAATTCTGCCCAAGCGATTTCCTTAATCGCGATCGCGGAAATACCATCGCGATCACGAAGAAAAACATCGTGCCTCATAAATTTTACTCTACGCGATCGCGACACATCCCACGTGATCGTGAAGCATTAGCCCCTCTGAATTACGCGACCGTGATTGGTCCCACGCGATCGCGAAGAGTTCAAAACCCAACCTCCTTCTTCTGCCTTATTCTTCTATGCGAACGCGGCCTGGCCCACACGTTCGCGATTCATAACATCCCTGACCTATGTGATCCCGTCCCTTTCTTTGTGATTGCGAAGCATTAACCCAGCTAGCCTCCCATTTGCTCTACGTGATCGCAAACCTCCTCCCGCGATCGAGATGAAGAACACACCAACTGCAGAACACCAGCAAAACAGCCAACTCCTTAAGTCCAAGAAATGACCCGTTGAGCATCCAAAACACACCCGAGGCCCTCGGGACCTCAACCAATCCCATAACACCATACAACTTAGTCGAACCTTCCAACCACCTCGAACAACACCAAAAACATGAATTAAACACGGATTCAAGCCTAAGGACTTTAACATTTTTCCAAAATCTACAAACGATGCCGAAATATGTCAAACCTAGTTCGAATGACCTCAAATTTGACACACATCTCACAAATGAAACTACGAACCTATATCCACTTTCAGAATTCATTTCCGAGCTCAATATCAAAATTTTCCATATCGGTCAAAATCGCCAAAAATCTAACTTTCGCCAATTCAAGCCTAAATCTACTACAAACCTCCAAAACACATTCTGGACGCGCTCCTAACCCCATAATCACTCAACAAAGCTAACGAAGTCGACGGAATTCCATTCCAGGTCCGTCTTCACACTGTTTTGACTATGGTCCAATTCCTAAGGCTTAAACTCACAATTAGGAACTAAGTGTCCCAAAACTCTCCAAATTCCATAACTAATCATTTCGGCAAGTCCCAATAGCAGAAACAAACGTAGGGAAAGCAGTTATTAAGGGATCGGGGCTCTAACTCTCAAAACGTACGGTCGGGTCGTTACATTCTCCCCTTCTTAAAACAATCGTTTGATCTCGAACGAGTAATAAGACATACCTGAAGCAGTGAAAAGATGAGGGTACTGGTTGTGCTTATCCTGCTCAGTCTCCCAAGTCGCCTCCTCGACCGGTTGACCCCTCCACTAGACCTTTACTGATGCAATATTCTTTGACCTGAGTTTTCTTACCTGCCTATCCAAAATGGCTAATGGCTCCTCAACATAAGATAGATCCTTGGGTAATTGGACTGATCTAAAGAGTCGGATCACCGTGATACTTCCAGAGCAAAGACACGTGGAATACCGGATGAACTCCTGCTAGGTTGGGAGGTAAGACAAGCTCATAAGAAACCTCCCCAACGAGCAACAATATCTCAAAAGGACCAATGAACTTCGAACTCAGCTTACCCTTCTTCCCGAACCTCATGACGCCCTTCATAGGCGATACTTAAAGCAAAACCCGATCACCAGTCATAAATGCCAAATCACGAACCTCCCGGTCCGCATAACTCTTCTGCATGGACTGGGTTGTGCGAAATCTCTCCTGAATCACCTTCACCTTATCCGGGGCATCCTGGACCAAATCAATACCCAATAATCGGGCATCGCCGGGCTCAACAATCCCTCTAGGACCGACACCATCTACCATACAAAGCCTCATACAGTGCCATCTGAATACTGGACTGGTAACTGTTGTTGTAGGCAAACTCTGCAAGGGGCAAGTATTGGTCACATGACCCTCCGAACTCCATCACACAGGCAAGGAGAATATCCTCAAGAAACTTAATCGTGCGCTCGGACTATCCATCCGTCTGAGGGTGAAAGGCTGTTCTCAGCTCTACCCTAATACCCAACTCCTGCTGAACGGCTCTCCAAAATCGTGATGTGAACTTTGTACCTCTGTCTGAAATGATAGGTACTGGAATACCGTGAAGGTAAATGATCTCCCTGATGTAAATCTCGGCCAACCTCTCAGATGAATAAGTGGTCAATACTGGGATAAAATGAGCTGACTTGGTCAGCCAATCTACGATCACCAAAATAGCATCAAACTTTCTCGAAGTCCGCGGAAGTCCAACTACAAAGTCCATGGTGATCCGCTCCCACTTCCACTCGGGGATCTCTAACCTCCAAAGTAATCCACCCAACCTTTGTTGTTCATATTTGACCTACTGACAGTTGAGGCACTTGGCCACAAACCCCACTATATCCTTCTTCATCCTTCTCCACCAATAGCGATGTCTCAAATCCTGGTACATCTTCGCGGCACCCAGATGAATGGAGTACCGCGAGCTATGAGCCTCCTCAAGAATCATCTCCCGAAGCCCATCTACATTGGGCACACAGATTCGGCCCTGCATCCTTATTACGCCATCATCATCTATAGTCACATCTATAGCATCACCTCGCCGGACCCTGTCCTGAAGAACCACAAGGTGGGTGTCATCATATTGACGCTCTCTGATGCGGTCATAAAGAGAAGACCGAGAAACCACACAAGCTAAAATTCGGCTAGGCTCTGAAATATCCAACCTCACGAACTGACTGGCTAAGGGCTGAATATACAAGGCTAAGGGCCTCTCAGCTGCTGAAAGATATGCCAAACTCCCCAAACTCTCCGCCCGACGACTCAAGGCGTAGGCAGCTACATTGGCCTTCTCCAGGTGGTAAAATATAGTGATATCATAGTATTTCAGTAGCTCCAACTACCTCCGCTGACGTAGGTTGAGATCCTTCTACCTGAACAAGTGCTGCAAACTCCGGCGATCAATCTCACAGGGAACACAGTACAAATAATGACGCCAGATTTTCATGGCGTGAACAATAGATGCTAACTCGAGGTCATGAACCGGATAATTCTTCTCATGCACCTTCAACTGTCTGGACGAGTAGGCAATCACCCTACCGTCCTACATCAATACCGCTCCAAGGCCAATCCTCGAGGCATCACAATAGACAATGTAGGACCCACGAACCTGTAGGCAACACTAATACTAGGGTTGTAGTCAAAGATGTCTTGAGCTTCTGAAAGCTCTCCTCACACTCCTCGGTCCACCTGAACGGAGCACCCTTCTAGGTCAGTCTGGTCATAGGTGCTGCAATAGATGAAAATTCCTCTACAAAGCGACGGTAATACCCCGCCAAACCAAGGAAACTACGATCTCCGTAGCTGATGACGGTCTAGGCCAACTCTGCACCACCTCCACGTTCTTCAGATCTACCTTGATCCCATCACAAGATACTATGTGGCCCAAGAATGCCACTGTATCAAGCTAGAATTCATACTTAGAGAATTTTGCATATAATCTTTTCTCCCTCAAAGTCTGAAGCACGGTCCTCAGGTGCTGCTCATGATCCTCCCGAGACCTGGAATATACCAGGATGTCGTCAATAAACACAATGAAGAAGGAATCAAGATAAGTCTAGAACACACTGTGCATCAAATGCATAAAGGTTGCTGGGGCGTTAGTCAACTCAAATGACATGACAAGAAACTCATAGTGACCATATATGGTCCTAAAAGCAGTCTTCGGGATGTCTGACTCCCTAATCTTCAACTGATGATATCCAGAACGCAATTCAATCTTGGAAAACACTCTGGCACCCTGTAACTGGTCACATAAATCATCTATGTGAGGCAAAGGATACATGTTCTTTACTGTAACCTTGTTCAGCTGCTGATAATCAATACACATACGCATAGAACCATCCTTTTTCTTCACAAATAACATCGGAGCATCCCAATGTGATACACTGGGCTTGATGAAACCCTTATCAAGCAACTCCTGCAAGTGCTCCTTCAACTCAGGAGGAGCCATATGGTAAGGAGGGATAGAAATGGGCTGAGTGCCCGGCAACAAATCAATGTCGAAATCAATATCTCTATCGGGCGGCATACTCGAAAGATCAGCTGGAAATACATCAGGGAAGTCCCTTACTACTGGGACTGACTCAACTGAAGGGGTATCAAAACTGACATCTCTCACATAGTCCAAATACGTATCACACCCCTTCTCAACCATCTGTTGAGCCTTAAGAAATGAAATTACCCTGCAATGAGTATACTCTAAGGTACCTCTCCACTATAATCTCGACAAGCCTGGCATAGCCAGCACCACGGTCTTAGCGTGACAATAAAGAATATCATAATGGGGTGACAACCAGTCCATGCCCAAGATAACATTGAAATATACCATACTGAGTAATGACAAATCAGCCCTGGTCTCAAAACCACTAAGAGTAATCAAACACGACCGATATACGCGGTCCACAACTAGAGAGTCTCCCATAGGGGAACTCAAAGAAACCCGAGATAGATCCTTGGGTAACTGGCTCCTCAACATAAGATAGATCCTTGGGTAATTGGACTGAGCTGAAGAGTCGGATCACCGTGATACTTCCAGAGCATAGACACGTGGAATACCGGATGAACTTATGCTAGGTTGGGAGGTAAGAGAATCTCATAAGCAACCTCCCCAACGAGCAACAATATCTCAAAAGGACCAATGAACTTCGAACTCAGCTTACCCTTCTTCCCGAACCTCATGACGCCCTTCATAGGCGATACTTAAAGCAAAACCTGATCACCAGTCATAAATGCCAAATCGCGAACCTTCCGGTCCGCATAACTCTTCTGCTTGGACTAGGCTGTGCGAAATCTCTCCTGAATGACCTTCACCTTATCCGGGTCATCCTGGACCAAATCTATACCCAACAATCGGGCGTCGCCCGACTCAACCATCCCTCTGGGACCGGCACTGTCTACCATACAAAGCCTCATACAGTGCCATCTGAATGTTGGACTGGTAACTGTTGTTGTAGGCAAACTCTGCAAGGGGCAAGTATTGGTCCCATGACCCTCCGAACTCCATCACACAGCCAAGGAGAATATCCTCAAGAAACTTAATCGTGCGCTCGGACTATTCATCCGTCTGAGGGTGAAAGGCTGTTCTCAGCTCTACCCTAGTACCCAACTCCTGCTGAACGGCTCTCCAGAATCGTGATGTGAACTTTGTACCTCTGTCTGAAATGATAGATACTGGAATACCGTGAAGGTGAATGATCTCCCTTATGTAAATCTCGGCCAACCTCTCAGATGAATAAGTGGTCAATACTGGGATAAAATGAGCTGACTTGGTCGGCCAATCTACGGTCACCAAAATAGCATCAAACTTTCTCAAAGTCCGCGAAAGTCCAACTACAAAGTCCATGGTGATCCACTCCCACTTCCACTCGGGGATCTCTAACCTCTAAAGTAATCCACCCAACCTTTGCTGGTCATATTTGACCTACTGACAGTTGAGGAACTTGGCCACAAACCCCACTATATCCTTCTCCACCAATAGCGATGTCTCAAATCCTGGTACATCTTCGCGGCATCCAGATGAATAGAGTGCCGCGAGCTATAAGCCTCCTCAAGAATCATCTCTCGAAGCCCATCTACATTGGGCACACAGATTCGGCCCTGCATCCTCATTACGCCATCATCATCTATAGTCACATCTATGGCATCACCTCGCCGGACCCTGTCCTGAAGAACCACAAGGTGGGTGTCATCATATTGACGCTCTCTGATGCGGTCATAAAGAGAAGACCGAGAAACCACACAAGCTAAAACCCGGCTAGGCTCTGAAATATCCAACCTCACGAACTAACTGGCTAAGGGCTGAATATACAAGGCTAAGGGCCTCTTAGCTGCTGAAAGATATGCCAAACTCCCCAAACTCTCCGCCCGACGACTCAAGGCATAGGCCACTACATTGGCCTTCTCCAGGTGGTATAATATAGTGATATCATAGTCTTTCAGTAGCTCCAACCACCTCCGCTGACGTAGGTTGAGATCCTTCTACCTGAACAAGTGCTGCAAACTCCGGCGATCAGTGTAAATCTCACTGGGAACACCGTACAAATAATGACGCCAGATTTTCATGGCGTGAACAATAGATGCTAACTCGAGGTCATGAACCGGATAATTCTTCTCATGCACCTTCAATTGTCTGGACAAGTAGGCAATCACCCTACCGTTCTACATCAATACCGCTCCAAGGCCAATCCTCGAGGCATCACAATAGACAATGTAGGACCCACAAACCTGTAGGCAACACTAATACTAGGGTTGTAGTCAAAGATGTCTTGAGCTTCTGAAAGCTCTCCTCACACTCCTCGGTCCACCTGAACGGAGCACCCTTCTGGGTCAGTCTAGTCATAGGTGCTGCAATAGATGAAAATCCCTCTACAAAGCGACGGTAGTACCCCGCCAAACCAAGGAAACTACGATCTCCGTAGCTGATGAAGGTCTAGGCCAACTCTGCACCGCCTCCACCTTCTTCAGATCTACCTTGATCCCATCACAAGATACTATGTGGCCCAAGAATGCCACTGAATCAAGCTAGAATTCATACTTAGAGAATTTTGCATACAATCTCTTCTCCCTCAAAGTCTGAAGCACGGTCCTCAGGTGCTGCTCATGATCCTCCCGAGACCTGGAATATACCAGGATGTCGTCAATAAACACAATGAAGAAGGAATCAAGATAAGGCTAGAACACATTGTGCATAAAATGCATAAAGGTTGCTGGGGCGTTAGTCAACTCAAATGACATGACAAGAAACTCATAGTGACCATATATGGTCCTAAAAGCAGTCTTTTGGGGATGTCTGACTCCCTAATCTTCAACTGATGATATCCAGAACGCAATTCAATCTTGGAAAACACCCTGGCACCCTGTAACCGGTCACATAAATCATCTATGTGAGGCAAAGGATACATGTTCCTTATTGTAACCTTGTTCAGCTGCTGATAATCAATACACATACGCATAGAACCATCATTTTTCTTCACAAATAACATCGGAGCACCCCAATGTGATACATTGGGCCTGATGAAACCCTTATCAAGCAACTCCTGCAAGTGCTCCTTCAACTCAGGAGGAGCCATATGGTAAGGAGGGATAGAAATGGGCTGAGTGCCCGGCAACAAATCAATGTCGAAATCAATATATCTATCGGGCGGCATACTTGAAAGATCAGCTGGAAATACATCAGGGAAGTCCCTTACTACTGGGACTGACTCAACTGAAGGGGTATCAAAACTGACATCTCTCACATAGGCCAAATACATATCACACCCCTTCTCAAGCATCCGTTGAGCCTTAAGGAATGAAATGACCCTGCAAGGAGTATACTCTAAGGTACCTCTCCACTATAATCTCGACAAGCCTGGCATAGCCAGCGTCACGGTCTTAGAGTGACAATGAAGAATAGTATAATGGGGTGACAATCAGTCCATGTCCAAGATAACATTGAAATATACCATACTGAGTAATAACAAATCAGCCCTGGTCTCAAAACCACTAAGAGTAATCAAACACGACCGATATACGCGGTACACAACTAGAGAGTCTCCCACAGGGGAACTCAAAGAATCCCGAGATGTCCCCAAATGTGGAGCAAAATAAGAAGACACATATGAATGCATAGATCCTGGGTCAAATAATACTAATGCATCCCTATGGCAGATAGGGACAATACCTGTGATGACTGAATCTGAAGCGACGGACTCTGAACAAGCTAGAAGGGCATAGTACCTGTCCTGGCCTCCCTCTCTAGGACGACCTCGACCTCCCCGACCTCCACCTCGAGCTTCCTGAGGAGGTGGAGTGGATGTTGGGGTTAGAAGAATGGTTGGAGGACCTAGTGGAGCACGTGGAGGCTAATAAGTTTGTGGAGGGGTCAGGTGCACCCCTCCTGGATCTAGGGAAATCTCTAATCATGTGATGAGCGTCACCACACTCAAAACAAACCCTCGGAGGACACTGTGGCTGAGACTGACTCGAACCTGGCATGTTGGACTGGCCGACAATAGCTCCTCAAACGGGAGGCATACTCGATACTAGCAGTGCATAATAGGGCTCATGAGGTCTGGGAGGAGCTGCAATACTGCTGGCAGCTGGAAGAGCTAAATGAACATGGCGAGTCACAAAACCCCTACCATAGCGTGCTGCTGGTGCACGAGCTCCTGAATAATGACCAGTCTCTCAAGAACTCTTAGCCTCTCTGTCCTCTCTGTCCCGAGCAAACAGGCCCTCTACCCTCCTAGCAATACTCACTGCCTGCTGATAAGTGATATCCATCTCCAACTCTCTGGCCATACTGGTCCGAATACTGGGGTGGAGTCCCTCAATGAAGCGACAAACCCTCTCTCTGAATGTGGCAACCAAAACGGGTGAATGACGAGCTAACTCACTGAAACAGATTGCATACTCTGACACAGTCATAACACCCTGGCGCAGCTGCTCAAACTATGCGCGCCAAGCATCCCTAAGGCTCTGAGGGACATACTCGCACAAGAACATCTCTGAAAACTGAGTCCAAGTGTGTGAGGATGCCTCGTCCAGACTACTCAGCTCATAGGCACGCCACCACTTCTATGTCGCTCCCCTCAGCTGGAAAGTGGTGAAAGAAATCCAACTCGTCTTCACAATGCCCATAGTGAAGAGAATACGATGACACTCCTCAAGAAAACCCAGAGAATCATCTGAAGCTAGTCCGCTAAAAGTAGGTAGGTGGTACTTCTTGTACCTCTCAAGTCTGAGTTGCTCTGCCTCAAAAGCAGCTACCCTGGTCTCATGTTGAACCGGAGCCACTGGGGGAATAGGAATATACTCTAGGGCCTGATCAACCTAGCCCCTCTGCTCAGGAGTGCGGTCTGCAGGAGTCTGTGCCCCTCCCCTGGCCTGAGATTTAGCGAGAGCTATCGAAAGTAGTCCAGCCAGAGCTAGAGTGCTGAACATGCTCATGAACTGAGCTGAATTCTCCTGGAGGGCTGGAGCAGGAATAAGGATCTCCGGTGCCGGCCCTCCAGCTGGAGTTGTTGGGGGCTCCTCTGACGCAGCTCTAGCAGGTGCACGGGCTGCACCGCGTGGTCATCCTTTATCCCGACCCCGGCCTATGGCGGCTCTAGAAGGGGGATCGGGTGCCTGATCGTCGGTCCTTCCAGTACGGGTCCTCACCATCTGTGGGAAAGAATATAATAGAATTTTAGATTTTTGATGTCAATAACTCGCATGACAACGAAATCAAGAAAAAAATGATTGTTTTTAACAGTTACATAGCCTCCCGAAGATAAGCGCAGACGTCTCTGCACCGATCCGCGAGACTAATAAACCGGCTTGTGACTCACGACTCCTATGAACCTAGTGCTCTGATACCAACTTGTCACGACCCAATTTACCCTCCGAAAGGTATCGTGACGACACCTAGTCTCTAAGACTAGGTAAGCCAAAAATTAGGAAAAAACTTTTAAGAAAAATACAATGAATAAAGGAAATAAGGACATACTCTAAATAGCAAAATGGTGCCTCTCAGCATATACAAAAATATACTTCCAAAGACCTGGAATATCATAAAGTCACAAGCTTCTAATAACTAATGTAGCTCTAACAAGTCTGGAAGTGCATAAGAAAAGATTCTAGACGATGGAGTAAAAGGGGACTCCGAGGATTCTGCGGACGCGGCATAAATAACTTGTAGTCTCCTAGAATCAGTAGAAAATACTATCCTCAAGGTTGACAGCTCGTACATAGATCTACACACGAAAACATGTGCAGGAAAGGGCATGAGTATACCACATTAGTACCCAATAAGTGCCAAGTCTAACCTCAGTCAAGTAGTGACGAGGTCAAGTTAAGGCCCCACTGAGTAAATATAATCAATTTAAAACAGTACAAGAGATAAGTAGATTCTACAGTAACAGTTAAATAAAATGCTCGAAAACTAAACAATCAAGGGAGCCCTCGGCTCAAAACAAGGTAAACACAAGGTGGAATCTCTCGGATACCGTCCCGTAGTTACAGATGATTATACAGTACATGCGGATCTCCCAAAATACGCCCGTAGTCCCAAAGTAAATATGCAGTGCAGGGGGATTTCCCGGAATACGTGTGTAGTTCTAAAGTAAACATGCAGTGCATGGGGATCTCCCGGACTACGTCCGTAGTCCCAAAGTAAATATACAGTACAAAGGGAATCTCTCGAAATATGTCCGTAGTCTCAATTTAAATATGCCACGCAGGATGAATGACAAGTATAACATCGAATTTACACAGTTTATACTAATCACAGATAAGGAGAAAAAGGTCTTAACTAAGCATGGCACACAGAAGATCAAATAGGCAATTAAACACGTAAGCATGCTTTTCTAATCTAAGCTAAACAATTTAACATATTTGTGCAATTTCATAGAAGAAAAACAATTTATGTTTTAGGAAGGGAAAATGGGATTTTTGCAATAACGGCCTGTGTACGTACTCGTCACCTCACGTACAAAGTGCCCACACAACAAATAGTATCAAATATCCTAAGGGAGAAGTCCCCAACACAAGATTAGGCAAGCCACTTACCTCAATCGCTCAAATCAACTTGAAACCACATTCCTGCCACGAGTATCCAACTCCGAATGACCTGAATCTATTAAAATAAATTGCATAATGTAAATATAACTACAAGCAACTAGTTGAATAATCATTCGAAACTAAAACGCGAAATTAGGAAAATCGCCCCAGGCCCACGCCTCGAAATCGGGTGAAATTTAAAATTCCGTACACCCATTCACTCACGAGTCTAACCATACCAAATTTACTCAAAACCGATACCAAATTCCCGATCAAAACTCAAAAACTCGACCTAGGAACTTTTCTCAATTTTTCCCCCAATTTTCACTCCAAATTCAAAATTAGATGATAAAATTAAGCATAGATTAGCGGGAATTAATCAAAACAAAGTAAGAATCACTTACCCCAAACACCCACGTGAAAACCCCTCCAAGAATCGCCTAATCCCGAGCTCTCAAGTTCAAATTGTGAAAAATAACTTAAACCCTCGTTTTTGAACTTTAAATTTTGCTCAGTGATTTCCTTAATCGCGATCGCAAAAATACCATCGCGATCGCGAAGAACAAGCTCGCGCCTCATAAATTTTACTATACGCGATCACGATACATCCCACGCGATCGCGAAGCATTAGCCCCTCTGACTACACGTCCATGATTGGTCCCACACGATCGCGAAGAGTTAAAAACCCAACCTCCTTCTTCTGCCTTATTCTTCTATGCGAACGCGACCTGGCCCATGCGTTCGCGATTCATAACCTGCCTGACCTACGCGATCGCGTCCCTTTCTTTGTGATCACGAAGCATTAACCCAGCTGGCCTCCCATTTACTCTAAGCGATCGCAAACCTCCTCCTGCGATCGCGATGAAAAACACACCAACTGCAGAACACCAGCAAACCAACCAACTCCTTAAGTCCAAGAAATGATCCGTTGAGCATCCGAAACACACCCGAAGCCCCCGGGACCTCAACCAATCCTATGATACCATATGAACTTAGTCGAGCCTTCTAACCACCTCTAAAAACACCAAAAATATGAATTAAACACGGATTCAAGCTAAACGATGCCGAAACACGTCAAACCTAGTCCGAATGACCTCAAATTTGACACACATGTCAAAAATGATACTACGAACCTACATCCACTCTTGGAATTCCTTTCCGAGCTCAATATCAAAATTTTCCCTATCAGCCAAAATCGTCGAAAATCTAACTTTCGCCAATTTAAGCCTAAATCTACTACAAACCTCCAAAACATATTCCGGACGCGCTCCTAACCCCAAAATCACTCAACGGAGCTAATGGAGTCGACAAAATTCCATTCCAAGTCCGTCTTCACACAGTTCTGACTACGGTCCAATTCCTAAGGCTTAAACTTACAATTAGGGACTAAGTGTCCCAAAACTCTCTGAATTCCATAACTAATCACTCCGGCAAGTTCCAATAGCAGAAACAAACTTGGGGGAATCAGTTCTTAAGGATCGGGGCTTTAACTCTCAAAACGACTGGTCGGGTCGTTACAATCAATTAGCTCTAGATTCTTAGTTAATTTTATTTTAATCATACAAATCTCGATTGTTGATTCTCCTGGATAGCAACCAAGATAGAAAATACGAAAATATTTTTTAACTCCAATCCTTTTGGATATGATAATTTACTATACTATATTCGACTAGCGATCTTCTGGGAAAGAATTTCAACCATACGAACCAAAAATTAAAAAATAACTGCAACAGTTGAGGAAGCAAAGAAAGATCACCGAGTCGTTAGAAGAGATTGGGAAATCCTCAACCAAATATGTGGCAAGAAATAGTGAAGATAATGTTGATTTGGCTGCGAGAGAGGCAACCCAACTTAGAGAAAAAGTTGCACGAGATGCTGAAGAAACAACACTTAGAGATGCACAAATTGCTTATGAGGAAGGAGAGGGCTCGAAGAATGGATCAAAATCAACCATTGGGTGCAGACCAGTTCGAAAACATAGCTCCCGGTGCTGGGAGGCCATTTGGTGATTACGCTAGACCAGTCTACAACCAAGGCTTATCAAGTGTGAGACCACCTCCAGTTGCAGCCAACAATTTTGAGTTAAAGCAAGGGTTGCTCCAAACCTTCCAAAAATAGTTGTTTCTTCAGAGGAAAGATGAACTAAGATCCAAAACAATCATCTAATGGACTTTGAGGAGATAATGAACACCTTTCAGTATAATAGTGTGTCACAAGATGCAGTTTATCTAAGGGCATTCCCCTTCACACTGAAAGATGATGCAAAGCACTGGCTTCGAAGCTTGCCCCAGGGATCGATTAGAGCATGGGAATTTCTTGCCAAATATTTCTCCTCACCTAAAATGGGAAAGCTTAGAAGAGAAATCCAAAATTTCTGCTAGAATGAGACTGAAACTGTGTTTGAAGCTTGGTAGAGGTTTAAGGAGATAGTGCGAAAGTGTCAACATAGCAGAATTGAACTCTGGATGCAACTCCAGTACTTTTGGTATGGATTGACACCAACCTCACGGGGAACATTGAGTATTGCAGTTGGAGGTCTGTTGATGAAAAAGACCCCTAGCGGAGATAGTCACTATTCTTGATGAGTTGTCTGAAGATGCAAATCAGTGGCCCTCTGAAATTGCTGAAAGATGAAGATCAACTGTTGTTCATCAGGTTGATGCTAACATATCTGTGCAGGTACAGATGGACAAGAAATAAGGAAGTGACCTTAACTTCGATACATAATGAGCCTCATGTAGTATGTGAAATATGTGGAAGAGGACACCCTACTCGTGAATGTCAAGCCTCAACTGAGGAAGTTAATGTTGTGGGTAATTATAACTTCAATGCAATGGGTCATAAGCACCCCATTTTTCATGGAGTTCACCTGGGATACAACAAATGCATGGAAATAAAGCAACTCCAGATTTCAAGGAGCTCATGGTTTTATGAATCAGTAGAGGCCGCAATTTCAGCTTTAACAGCCAATTCAGTCTGGGTTAGAAGATCTAATGAAATCCTTAATTGTCAAGACATATGAGAGGTTAGATACTCATGGTGCAGCTACCAAAAAAGCTGGTAGAAGTTTGCATAACTTGGAGAGACAAGTGGGATAAATTGCAACTATGTTATCTGAGAGAATCCCAGGTACTCTGCCAGTTGATACCGAAAAGAATCCCAAAGAAACGATAAATGTTGTGACCTTGAGAAGCGGACAAGTATTGAAAGATCCCACTCCAATTAAAAAAGAAGTTGCGTTGGAAAAAGAAAGTGGGAAGGAGATGAAAATTGAAGATGGTAAGAAGAAGAGAGGTAAGAAGGGAGTAGACAAAAAGAATGAGGAGGAAACTTCAAGAAGGGAGGACACTAATGAAGAGAGAAAGCACATGCCTGCTCTACCTTTTCCCCAAAAGTTGTATAAATAAAAGTTGGACAGGTAGTTCGAGAAATTTCTAAATATGCTGAAACAGATGTATGTAAACTTGTCATTCATAGAAGTTCTCTCATAAATGCCAGCTTACGCCAAATTCTTGAAGGAGATCTTTACAAATAAGAGGAAGATAGAAGACACCTCAGTGGTCAAGCTCACAGAGCAGTGCAGTGCAATCTTGCAAAACAAACTCCCACAAAAGTGTGGAGATCCAGGGAGTTTTACTATACCTTGCTTTATAGGCACTCTTAACTTTGATAACCCTTTATGTGATTCTAGTGCCTCAATTAATCTAATGTCATTGTCTATTTACAGGAAACTGGAGAAGGAGATTGGAAAGATACGGTCGGTGCCAATATCTTTGCAGCTGGCATACCAAACGACTATAACACCCGAGGAGATAATAGAAAATATTTTGGTGCGGGTGGATAAGTTTGTATTTCTTATAGATATCTTAGTGGTGAATATGGAGGAGAACAATAAGGCCCCCCTCATCCTAGGAAGACCATTTCTATAAACGCGTAGAGCTATACTGGATATATATGATAGGAAACTCATGCTTAGAGTGGGTGAGGAGACGGTGACGTTTGAGATGAATGTAGCAACTGTGGTGAAAAATGAGAAGCCAGCTGCAAGTGTTAAGGGTAAGGTGAAGAATTCAAAAAAAAGGCTCCATTGATTGAGAAAGATAAATGTGGGGTTCGGGCGCGTGGAATGGAGCCCAACTAGATATTCAGGTAAGTTGCCTCTACCTTATGATTTTTAATTGTGTGTCATGGGGACATGCTACAACTTAAAGTGTGGGGATGGAGGATATTAGTACGTTTTATTATGTTAGTTTTTAGTTTTTTTTTTTTTTTTTTTTTTTTTTTTTTTTTTTTTTTTTTTTTGCTTTTAGTAGTTACAAAAAAAAATTGAAATTCAATTTTTCCCGACGATGGATATCATTCGGCGGGTTTCTTGAGGGATTAAAGTCAAAAGAAAAAGACAAAAAAGTTTTATTTTGTTAGGTGGTGTATTAATTTTGCCTTGGGTTTTATTTGTGTCGCGGTTCTTTTCCACGGGTTTTGTTCGAACCGGGTGTAGGTAGTTTTTATTTTTATTAGAAGTAGGAAACCTTGTGATGTGATTTGATATATCTTGACTTCATTATGCCTTGAGAATAGTGAGTGCTTTAATTGTGACATTTTGGCTTAGTTTTGACTTTTGTATAAGTACCTTAAATTGTATGATTTTAACTTTGCTTAACTACTTTGACTAGAGTGTCTTGATGAATCCAATCCTGAGTGAGTTATATACTATGTGTGTGTGAGGTTTTTGTATTATTCTGTGCATTGCATTTGATGTCTAGAACTTGCCCCGTGTGTTTGCAAAGCGAAATAGTAGTTTTATTCAGTCTTGGAAGTGATTTAGACATTTCTTTGTTGAGCCAGTTATATACTTTTACCCACATAATTGTTATGTATCGTAGTTAACCCCTTTGAGCCTGTTATCCATTTTCTTAAGCAATCACATTACAAGACTTACCCATTTATTTTAATTGACCATCTATTTGAACTATTTTAGCTCTTGTGAGCACTTGAGATTATTATGAACTTTGTAAAAGTTGAAGTGTAGGGCTGTGGATTTGGATTTCTAGTGGAACTAATGAAATAAGAAAAAAGGTGAACTGTTTTGAAGAAAAAAAAGTAAGAGCTACTTGAATTGAAAAAGAAAAAAAATGTTGTATTGTTGTGCAAAATATTCTTTGATAGTGGTAACGCTTGATGTAATTGTGCTTACAGAAGTTGGGAGTTAATGTATATTGATGTGAAGCTGGAGTTATGGTTTGACATAAGTGTGGGGCTTGAACAATTAAATATATGTATTAAAGTGCTTAGGGAGGTGTAGCAACTCTTATTTCTAAATGTACCCTACCCATCCCGCAACTTATATTACAATCAATTAAAGTCCTACTTGATTCTTGACTGAATGAGCTCGATTTGTTGAGTAGTACACTACAGGCAAGCCTATGGTTCATCTTTTGTAGCATATGAATGTTGTTTCTGAGAGTGAGTGAATTCTTTCTATCCTCAGTTCCTAATTGTTCTTAAATTTACTGTGTGTGGAACTACTGCCTATTGTTGTGAGAGCACTTGAGTCATGAAGAAAAGGTAATGTTGTTGATCTCTGTGTTAGAGTAAGTGAGCGGGTTATAAATAATTCATGGTACTTTTGAGTCAAATCTTGAGGCGAAGATGTTACATTATTGTGCTTAGTCTATTTTAAATAGTCTTGGTGTAATGAGTTAAGAGAGTTGTTTAATAAGGTCGTGTATATTTAAAGTATGGTTTGATTGCTCGAGGACTAGCAATGGTTTAAGTGTGGGGTGTTGATGGTAGGCTATAATCCCGTGTATAATCGCTTGTTACACTCCAATTTACTGTACTTTAATTGAATTTGAGCTTTAATTGCTAGTGTTCTGCATCAATTGTGTGTTTTATGCTTTGTAGGAGTGGTTCCGAGCTATGTAGATGTTATAGAATGAATTCGAGTGGTTTGGAGCTTTGAAGTCTGAGTAAAAGTCCAAGGATTAAGCCGGTATCACGTTCGGGAGTCGAGGACCGCCTAGATATCAAAAAGAGAGCAAAACGAATTACTCTGAGAATCCACCATAGCCGCGGGACCATGGTGCGCAACGGCTGCCCAAATTACTGTTGCCTTAAAATTGCACACTCTCTGGATTTCCCCACAACCGCCCGGCCTGGCGCGTCTCCTCATGCGGCACGCCTGTGCATTTTTTACAGAGTCTGAATTTCAGGCCCATAATCAGGCTTCATCAGAGCAAAACAAACAACTCAAATTTCACACAATTAATCTTGATTTAACATTTTTAACATTAATTGTCGAACTCTTTTTTTTTACACATAACATGAATTTAATTGATTGGAATCATCCTCATTGCATTTGTACTTGCATTCAAATCTTAATCTAACAATAATCTAATATTTAACTCCACAAATCATTTCAATTAAAGTTACATGTCACAAATTCATATCACAGTTCCAAACATAATAAATTATACTTCTACTTGAGCAAAATATGAATTGATTTCAAACACCTCTGAAGGCCTTGTTTTGGCTTTGCGATTTACTGATTTGACCAACTAGTGTCCAAATCTATGAATTACAGCCATGTTCATTGCAGTAAAGTGCATTCCCTGTCATGAGCTTAACTACTAGGCACTTCTCAACCATCATCAGGAACACATTCGAATCAAAATTCATTCTCAAACAATTTGTGATACAGAAATGTCAATAGTAAAAATTAATTAGAGGCATGCATCCTTTATTCAACCACAATTTCAGGTATTTTAAGCATATTGTATAAACATCTCACACATATGTGAACATGAGCATCACATGAATATAATAACACAACTGAAACTCATAAAAATAACAGAGAATTCTGATTATGCTAAAGTTTAAAATTGTACAAGTTTATAGATGTGTACGTAGACTTAAAAACAAGCTGGAAATAGCCAAATAAAGGCACCAGAGATGAAGAATGAAGCTCAGCGAATCCAGGAACAAGCAGAATCAACAAATCAGCACCTTTAACAGCTTAATCACTTGAGAAATCCCAGAATTATCAAATGGATGAATTAAAATCTGAAAACAGCTTCAAAATCTCCTTTTTTACTCTGTTTTTTTCCTCTTTTTTGAAGTATTTCTGTTATTTTTCTTAAGAAACTTTGGAACTCAGATTTGGAGCTCTAGGGTTTTTAGCTGTTGATGTGATTTTTGTGTATTTAAAAGTGTGTGAGAGTGTACTTTTATAGCAGCGATTTTAAAGCAACCTGCAAATTTTTCTATTTCTTTTCTACCCTTGTAACTTTCTTTTTTGACCCATTTTCCCCAAATTCTGACATGTTTCTATTTTTCCTTTGAAGAGACAGTCCCTTTATTTCTTTTTCCTAGAAGCTTCTTCTATAACGAACTAAGATTCCCTAAGCTAATTCCTTAAATTGCCCTTCACCACTCTTCTTTTACCTAATGAGCTTTACCAAATAACACACTCTTGGATATGGGCCAAGTCACCTAGCCAAATGACCAACACCATGTAACACCGACTCATCAAGACCAAACGGAAGTCAAAATAAAAAAGGCAGCAGTTCCTATTCCAATTTTGAAGATTAAACTTAAATGGAACAAGTGTTCCATTACTCTCGGAAGCAGTAGGGACAACCCCAGTTACCTCCATACGTCGTCCCAGAGGCGGACCTACACTAGACATTGAGGGGTCACGGAACCCATTAGTTTCGAGAAAAATCATATATATATTTATTATAAATAGATATATGTATAAAGAGGAACCCTCATATATTTTTCTTGACCCCCTCAAAGCATGAAAGCCGTGTTGGAAGATTGGTAATAACCTACAGTTCAACCGTGCTTCGGCCTTGAATACCCGAGATTGAATCCAATGTGCAACACCATCTTTTATTTAAGTTCTTGCTTCTTTTTTTTCTTTTTTTTTCTTTTGGATTACGTTTTCTTATTTCACGATACATACTTCTTCTTTTTGTTACTTACCACTACTCCTTAAGTAGTTAATTGATTTATTTTTTTTCCTTTTATCTTTTGGGAATTAGTTTAGCATTAATTTATTTTATTTCTTTTCAAATATCCCCCCCCCC